>CM070504.1:76164998-76367343 GCA_036346375.1 Guadua angustifolia | reverse complement strand
TTCTTATAAAACTGTAGATCTAAACATCTTGTTTACATTTTAGACTAAAAATATAAACTTAATTTACTTTATTTTAGCCTATAAGTTTTAGCTCTGAGTTGGAGCTGGGATCTAGAGCTCTCCCAACCAGGACCTAAATATGCTCCATTCCCATAAATCAAATGGATGAACAGTTGTATTCCTGTGGAATTTCTATTCCTCCATTTTCACTCTATTTTTCCTACAAGCCGCAAGAGGATCTCAATTTGACCCGGTCCATTTGACCATCCAACTCGAATCAATGTGTCCCTGACACACTTCTGTCTCTTGCCGTCGCGCTCTCTTCTCCCGCGCCGTGGCCGTCCTCCACCGGACTCGCCGACGCGCGCCGCCGTGGTGTACTCCGCGTCATCCCCTACAGGTAGCCATCTTCCAAATCCCAATCTCGTGATCCTTGGCCGCTTGAGACGGCCCTGTCCTCCGAGGGCGGCGTTGTCCTGTCGCCCACGCGAGGTGCTCGACGATTTGCCCGCGTGGCTACCGAGCTTGAGGATGCGCCGGTGCTGCTGGGTTCTCCTGTCGCCGTCCCCGAAGTTCGGGCTGCGCAGCGGTCTGCGCGTCGCGTCGCGCTTCTCCACTGCAGGGTTCGACCTGCCCGACTGGTTCAGGAACCCGAAAGACGATGGTTCTTGCACTGGCTTGGACGACGATGGCGACGATGATTTTGTGCTCCCGACTAAATCCGACTTCTTGGAAGAGCGGAGCCGCGGCGGCGGCTCCAAACCGCTGTCGATCCGCCCCGGCTGCCCTGCGCCGGCCACGCACGAGGACGCCGAGTTCGAGGCCGACGTTGACGAAGTCAGCAGGATCCTGAGCTCCCGCTTCGCGTCTCCCGAAGCCATCGTGATAGCCATGGACTGCTGCCCCGTCAGGGTCTCGGGCCGCCTGATCGACAAGATTCTGAGGAGGTTCAGCAACGATTGGGTAGCAGCGTTCGGGTTCTTCATGTGGGCCGGCGCTCAGGGAGGCCACTGCCATTGTGCTGATTCGTATGACTCGATGGTTGACATACTGGGCAAGTTCAAACAGTTCGATTTGATGTGGGGTTTGATCAGCCAGATGGACGAGGTCGGGGGCTTGGTGTCACTGGCAACAATGACGAAGGTGATGAGGAGGCTCGCCGGGGCCAGCCAGTGGACAGACGCAATCGACGCCTTCCACAAAATGGATCGATTTGGGGTTGCCAAGGACACGAAGGCCATGAATGTGCTCCTGGACACATTATGCAAGGAGAGGAGTGTGAAGCGTGCGAGAGGCGCCTTCCAAGACTTGAGGGGGACGATACCTCCTGATGAGAGTAGCTTCAACACGCTGGTCCATGGGTGGTGCAAGGCGAGGATGCTCAAGGGGGCTCGAGAGACGATGGAGGAGATGAAGGAACATGGCTTCAGTCCTTCAGTGGTAACTTACACCAGCCTGATAGAAGCTTACTGCATGGAGAGAGATTTTCGGACAGTCCACGCTATCTTGGAAGAGATGCGTTCCAAAGGGTGCCCTCCAAATGTTGTCACATATACAATCGTGATGCACGCGTTAGGGAAGGCAGGGAGAACGCAAGAAGCTTTGGATACATTTGACAAGGTGAAGGAGGATGGCTGTGCCCCAGATGCTTCCTTCTACAACTCTCTGATATATATACTTGGCAGAGCTGGGAGGTTGGAAGATGCTTATTCTGTGGTTGATGAGATGTGCAGAACTGGAGTTCCCCCTAATGTCACTACATTCAACACCCTGATTTCTGCTGCTTGTGATCACTCGCAGGCAGAGAATGCCCTGAAGCTGCTGGTTAAGATGGAGGACCAGTCATGCAGGCCTGACATCAAGACATACACTCCCTTGCTGAAGCTGTGCTGTAAAAGAAAGTGGGTAAAGATTCTTCTGTTCCTGATATGTCATATGGTTAGAAAGGACACTAGCCTTGATTTCAGCACTTATACCTTGTTGGTGAGCTGGCTATGCCGAAATGGGAAGCTTGCTCAGTCTTGCCTTTTCTTGGAGGAGATGGTGTCCAAGGGTTTTACTCCAAAGCAGGAGACATTTGAACTTGTGATAGAGAAGCTTGAAAAGAGGATCTGCATTCAGCAAAGAGAAAGATTCAGCTTCTGAGGATGCAGGTAGCAGCTCGGAAGCACACTGGATTGAGAGAGGATAGTGACGTTAGACAACAATGTGCTGTATTGTCAGATACTTCTGGTCCTGAATCTTAGAACAAATGGAGAGGAAGAAAGAAAAAGGAAATTACTAATATACAATGCTTATTCATATATTCATGCAAATGCAACAGTGACTAGCCTGATGTCCATCTGTTGCAATTGATCTGCTACATGGAAACTCTGATACAGTTCTAGGGCCTTGATAAATTAAAAAAAAGTGACCTACCAACAACTGATATCATTCTTAAGTACATTCGGGTCAATGCCTGAAATATAAAGGGAAGATTAAAGCTATTAATCGGTTCATCATGAAGCGTTGCTTGTTTCACCGTATGCAAACAGGTCCTTGTGAGCCCAGCTAAAGAATGCACAAATAAATACAGAGGTTATTCACGAAAGAGCAGCTGAACATGCACAAAAGATAAGCTGTGTAGCTGCGGAGGGACGGCACTCAGATCTCGCATTAACAAAACCAGCCACTTTTCGCACAGTTTTAAAAACATGTTTACGTCTTTCTTATTTCAACAGCTGAGCGAACATGTTTGCGCCTTTCTTATTTCAACAATTGAACCAACAAATTTACGATTTCCATATATACACAGAGTGACAGTTGCTATTACAGCCTTTCTTAGAACTCAGGACTGGCATGCAAGTTACTGTCATCGGGGGTGGATCCACCCTCGGGGCTGGTTGGGGCGCCAGCCCCACCTCCGACCGGTCGAACCCCTTCCTCCAGTATCCTAACGCTAGAAAGAAGTAGAGACATGACGGCAAATCGGTAGGTTTAGAAACTGGCAACTTGGAGTAAGATTTAAGAAGATAAGTAGAAAATAATACTGTCAGGCAAGTGAGCCATCAAAATTAGTCATAGATTCCCTTACTCTCATAGGTTTTCACTTGGTACAGTACCCGATATCCTTTACTGTAGCACAGCACCAAGAGTCCGAGATGAGCGATTAATCGGTATCGTCTTGCAGGCAATAGACCGACACATGGGCGGGAGTGACCACACGGTGTGTGGCGATTCTGAGAACTTCGTCGTGGCACCTGCAGCGCCAGGGCGCCAGAGACCCGAGTCGAGGGCGCCAGCGTCACTAAGGTCAAGCGAGTAGGCGATGGCGGCGAGGCCTAAAGGCCCGATAAGAGTTATCACCACTCGAGTCTTGCGAACACACATCGCTACCGGAGCGTCGTGGAACACTCATTGTCGGAAGGCTGGTAAAGCAGCGCATCATCGAGAAGACAAATCGACCACTCGAGCGCCATCTAGCCGAAGCACGAACACGCATCTCAAAGCCCAAAGAGGAACCGAGGCTCGCTCGATCGGCCCGGCGATCAAGCAGCGCATCGCTAGAGCACAAATAGGAACCAAGACGATCGGCAAGGAGGAGCGACTGAGGACAAGGAGCCTCTCAGCTTCGTATTGATCGCTAAGACGAGGACACTAGAGCCAGACTAATTCGATAGCGTCACTGATTGCTTTGCTCGATATAAAAAAATTGCCCTAAGCCCCAATGCAGTGCCTCATGCTAAAATGCCTTTTGTTGTGATAACTGATGTCTGATTTTTGTATTCTATTGCCCTAAGTCTATATTCTATTGACTGATTGATATTTTTATCTCTGATTTAATATGTATGAATTTGAAATTTAGTTGGCAATATATCGGTAGATGTATCATTAGTATATTTATATTGAGTTAGAACTTCGATATAGAAGCTCCACCTCTACTTTCATCCTGAATTCACCACTGACTGTCATAGTCATTATACATGTGTCAGTGCGTCATTGTCATTATACATACATGTCAGTGTCCTGTAATCTAACAAATGGCTTCTTCATATCTCTGGCCCTCTTATCACTGAACGAACCAGACGTATTTTACTGGCAGTGGCAGTGTACAGTTCCATTTGTATAGGTACAGAAAGTGCTAGTAAAAGAATAACTACAAAATCTGGTGAATGGAGGATATGTGCTGCCATATCTGACTACTTAGGCCCAAGCCTAAATGGCTACGGCGGAAGATGAAACCAAGTAGCTCTTCTGTCATCCAAAGTGTAATTGTCACTGCTTGCCAGTGATGAGGTATCCAAGCAGAAGAGGCAAATGCATGCCCTGGACTGAATGAGGTGAGATGCCTTCTCTGGTATTAGCCTTTATTTCAACCTTGCACCAATTTCTCGAAAATACTTGCGCCTGTTCATTAACCCCAAGATGGTTACATCAAGAAACAATTGTTCTCAACATGGAGAGAGCAATGATAATAAATTATTAATTGTATGTAGCAGCATTTCTTGTAGACAAAAATGGAAAATTTAGCGACAATGGCTTTTAACAAACAATATTTTGAGTCAAGGTGCATTAGAAGCAGACAACAGCTGAAAGACATGAAAATATAGTTCTGTGTACATATAGCATCAATACTATATACATGATGCAGTATTGCACTGCCCTAAAATTTTTAAAAGCCTCTAGGGAATCTAGCACAGTTCTGTATATGCCAAGACTGTGAACGCATCCCTCCCACAAAACATTAAAAAAAAACCCATGTGCCGACAAACAAGTGTGCACAGTGCAAATCATAACCACTTACAGAGAATCAATTGCGTAGGCATAGATAAAATATTCCAATGTTAAATGCTGAAATGTGAGGAAAATATTAACAGAGTGACTGGTATATGTGTTTGTAATTGATGCACTATAGATACATTTTTTTTTCACCATCACTACTTATCCCAAAAGTGGAAGTGGATTTTAAGTGCAGAATTTGGAAGTGGAGTAAGGTTGAGTCTTGAGAAACCCTTTCTTAGCCAAAAAGAAAATGTTTCTAGCATAGTCATTCCCCTTTTTATATGAAAATAATATCAGGCATTTCTGGAAAAGGACATCATACAATTGTGATGCATCATATTCTTGGTGCAGTTTCTCTGGACTACGCAAAAACTTTCTTTGTCCTTGTTGATGCCATCCTGACCTCTCCAGATATTCTTCAATCAACCTGATATTGCCAGCAATGAGACCTCCAAAGAATTTATTAGCAAAACAACAAAAAAGAAGATGCTCTATATGGAACTCACATGCTACAGATCGACTTTTGGGAACCCGCCAATTCACGGTCTGGAAAGGAGTCCTCCAATCTGAAGCTTAACCACACATACAACTCTAGGACCTGCAGTAAGCACCATATTAGCTGCCGATTAATCTCATTGTATAAACTGTTTGGAGACAGTGGTGTACCCTAAATGAAAGCTACATGATTAATATTGCTGTATAAGCTGTTTGGAGTTAATGGTATACCGAAATGCCCACAACCTTTTGCAAAAATAAAAAAATAAAAAGAAAAAAGAAAAAGAAAAAGAAAAAGAAAAAAAGAAGAGCTTATCTTATATACAAATTTATGAAAAGACCCAATGCACTAAAATAAATGACAAACCCCACTGAATTATGTAACTATAAGTTAGATCCCGCAAGTACGAAATTATGGAGGAGCATACCCCCACAAAGTTTTGGTTTCAGCACTCCCAGTCAATTATTAGATTGTTGGCTTTTAGAAAGTTTGTACTAACTGTGATATTCATCATGGGCAGTAGTTAGATCGAATTACCAACCCACCAGCACACTCCTATTTATCAATTACCTCTCCATGTGTCTTTCTTAGAACCATATGGGATAATCCACTTCACTAAGTTTCGGATGACTTTCTCATTCATACTAAGACTGCCCTTTTGAAGTTCAACTCTGACATATCAGTTCTTAAATTTGAATTGGTAATTGCATTTAATGCCTACATACACAAGAACAACCCAAACAAGTAAGATATCATTTTGTCTCACTAGAGGCCTGTATACATAAGGTACCATGTTTGCAGAAGTGTTGTATCATCCTTAAAGTTTCAAATTCAAACGGTGCTAGAGAAACAAAAGAGTGTTTTTTTCTGTGGACAGTTTGTCTTTGTCAGGATGACAGCCCCGGCCCGCCCAGGCGGCAATCATAGATTTATATGAATGCATAATATATTGAGAACTGCCGTTACAAATGAAAAGACAATGTGCATGCACCTGTTAACTGCCTTCACATAATATAAACATAAAGAACAAAGGAATTTGTGTTCAGAACACCTTGACAAGATACACAGCAGTATCGACTATACTGACAAGTTACAAGTAGCATCTATTGACAGAATTTGTACTGTAGAAACAAAAGGTACAGTAACCTTGTGAACTGATTCAAGCTCCTTGAGTTGATTGTGTGATTTAGGCACTTGGAGTGTTCCAGGTGTAAATATCTCTTTTAGTCGAACAGTGCCTTTCTTTGCATAATTTTCTGCAAACTGCATCTCAAAGAAATTAGTGATATCGTTTCCTAATTCCAAAAAAACATAGAAAGGAAGAATAGTAGGATAGAAATGCTTGCCTGGATTAATCCTTGAGTAGATATATCATCATGCACGTACACTGGACTGCAATATGAAGCATCAGAAATTAGTCAGATAATTCAAAATTACAGTTGTGGTGCAAGAGAAAAGAATGAGATATACAAAAGAATAGGTTGGCCTAGTATAATAGTATTACAGATCACCTGAGACAAAAGAGGTATTTATCATACAATCCAAGAGGTAACTTATCAACAATAGCAGCAATTTTCTGTTAACAGTGCGAAGAAGAAATGTTAATTAACAAAACATAATCTACCTGAACCTGCAACTCAACAGAAAACATAATCTACCTGGTAAAGTTTACTGTTATTGTAAATTAAATATAATGCTATTTTTTATGCAGGGAGTCAGGCTTTTCTAACCAGGTAATCTTGTTTTAATTTTCTAGATTACGCCTTATAGAGGATTTGACCAAATATAGAAAAATGTGCTTTTGAGAAGAAAAAAAATACCAGCATATCTTCACAATCAGCGATAAAATAGTCTGAAGATAGTTTGGCCTCCTCTAAGAAACGTTCCTGCAGTAGAACAAAAAGAAACGTAACACATATTTCCTGACAATTCGAAATAGCTGTAACTAGACAGAAAGCTCTACATGTAATGGGAAAGAAGAAGATAACAAGTTGTTGAACAAGAGGTAGATAGGAGAGATTTAGTATTTTGCCACTTCAAACATGTGGCTTCGCAAATTTGCCACTGGGCCTACATTTCATTGACTCAGATGGTCCCATATGTCATTGGCTCAAGTGGCATCATAATCAAAGAGCCAATCTTTGAAGTGGCAAAATACTAAATCGTTCGGTAGATAGAGGGGAAAAAATTCTACTATTTAATTGTTGGGAATAGAGGTAGACAGAAAGCTTAAGTCTAAAAATACAACAGGATACCTCAAAATACAGCCAAATCATTGTAGGGGCAATTCAATTCATGCAATTGCAGAAGTTATCAGGACATAATTGATTGAACTAACCATCGAACAACTATTGGTCAGTTACAGTGATAGAAAATTCTGATAGCTATACAACAATAGCAGATTAACTCATGCCATCCAGACTAGCACAACCAAAAGGATATCATCATTAAATTGTTTATGTAGTATAACATTTAACTTCGCCATTGACACTTCACATGTTATAAAAGTATGAAGTTGCTCTGTGCTTGCATCGAGGCATTTACCATATATAATACCAAGAAAGATGGTTTGTTTAACTTACCAGTATAGGGTAAAAAAAGTCAGTTCCATGCAATCGTGAATACAGAGACAATAAATCGAATGTGGGGAAAAGGCCAGCACACTGCAAATAATGCAATGTCAGTATTTGTCGTTGTATTTACTAAGCTATGAATTATACAGAACTTCTTGCTGGCTGCAGCTTTCATCATATAACAAGTGCTGGAAAGCAATATATTGCACAGTAATCGGTGCACACCTCTATAATGGGGGAAGGTGATTTCAGTGATGAGTGTATTAAGTGCAGATCTTCAGCATCTAGACATGTCACTTCGCCAACTGGGAATTTAGACCCATATCTCCCAGCCCTGCCTACAAAAAGAAGCCAGTATGACACATGCAGACTGTGCTCAATCCACAGCTTACGTGCCTGTGCAACAAGGGAAAAAAAAGAAAAAGAAAACTGCCAGAGATAAAATCATTAAGAAGCAAATATAATACCAGCAATCTGTTTGATCTCAGCCACAGTTAGTTCCCTGGTGCATACGCCATCAAACTTCTTCAGTGTAGAGAAAATAATTCTAGAAATGTTCAGATTAAGACCCATCCCAATAGCATCACTAGCCACTAGCACATTAAGGTCACTGGTTTCATCATTGAACAATGTCGCCTGCAAGCTTAGGGAACAGATTAACAAATTTGTCGATAATAGAGCATGATATGCCAAAAAGTTTTTTATGCCTACAATCATAACTGGTAATCTCTACAAATTCTTCCTAAAACTGCGAGCTTGTAGCATTAGTTATATAAACAAACAAAAAGGTGGTTGATTGTGTTCCTTTAAATCCATTATCAATAGCAGGTACGAATCAACAGAATAGGTAACTGAAAGTCCATCTCCTGAACATTGAACAATATATGCTCAATTCCTTAGCATATAAAGCAGCATTGACATAACGGACTTTGTCATTGTAAAAATTATTTCATTATTCAGATGGTTGTCTGACTCACGTTTCACAGAACACATTAATTTTGTTAATCAAATTTCAGCTGGATGACATTGTACAGTATATATTAAGTTGTGTCAGTGGGAAATTTTGAGTTGGAAGTCTTCTAACTTGAGTTGGAAGTCACGGATTTCAGAGTTGATAGCTTTCAACTACGATATTAACAGTTTTCAAAATTCTTGAGTTGAAAGTTGAAAATTTTGAGGTGGAAAATAAAATCTTAGAGCTGAAAGTCCTTCAAAATTTAGTGTTACCTAGACACGGACACGGGAATCGGAATCCGACTCGGATTCAGATGTCCGATCGGAAGAGTTGAAAAATAGGATTAAGGGATTGAATACTATATATTAATATAATACTAAATATAAATAAATATATTTATTTTATATTGCAAATAATACTAATTAATGCTCAAATAGCTTCTCATCACTGAAGTTGGAGGGTCGATGCACAAAAGATCCATATTTAGTAAAGAAGATCCACCTTCTACCTTGATATGGCTACCTACTGTTAGCCTATGAGAATGAAAAGCGGTAAACAAAACAAAGGTAGCACTTTTCTCTTCCAAACCCACGTGAGCATATGTTCCCATCCCTGACATCTTTATCTCCATTATTTCTTCCCTTCAAAGCTTTCTCTTCTTCTGATCTTCTTCCTGCACTAAAGCCATAGCTAGTAGAGAACGAGAATATCCATTCTTTCTTTCTTCTAGTCTTCCTCCAACTTTGCTTTTTCTAGCCATAGTCACGAATAGGGGATGTCGAGCCAGCATAGCTTTTTCCCATCTAGTCTCTTTCTCCTTCACCTAGGACACTGCTAAGAATGTCCGATACGTGTCAGCGAGTGTCCGACGTGTGTCGACACGGCAAAAAAGTTTCGAACTCGCGTGTCTTGGTAACACTGGTTAAAAGTCTTCAAAGTTGATAGGGAGAAGAAAGAACATGAATCTTGATGCAAAATCTAACGGCGGATGCTAGGTGGGTAGCTACCCCTGGACAGGAAATCCTGTCTGTCTCTGTGTGTAGCTACCCTGATTTTTTAAAGTTGAAATTCAACATTTTTCCATTGAAAACTGTCAATACCATAGTTGAAAGCTATCTACTCGGAAATCTACTCAAGTTAGAAGATTTCCAACTCAACATTTCCCACTATCAGATCAAAATTTTCAACTCCCAACTCAGTTTTCAAACGGAAAAAAGTCAAATTTCAACTTAAAAAATCGGGGCGGGTAGCTACTGAAACAACCCGAAGAATTAATTAAGCAATTAAAATTGTTAAGCGGCCAATCAATAAAGTAATCGATAATTTTGCTTATTAACAAATGCCATGCGTAGGTAAACCATAATGCAAGAATAGCAAAAGGTTAAATTTTTGAGAATTGATGTCAGACCCCATGTGAGGGTATTGCTCATCGAGATATTTGATTCGTCCAGGGCCAGATCGGCACCTCTCGCTAGTAGGGATGGCAATGGGTACCCGAAACCCGATACCCGATGGGTATTTATTCCATTAGGGTGCAAATATGGTCCAATAATCATACAGTAGATGCGTTAATGGGAGAAAACCCGTACCCGTCGGGTATGGCGAATCTGGTGCACGGTACTTCCACCGTGCCGTTTACCCATTTACCCGTAAGTGGGAGCGGCCCAAGCCGAGCCCAGGTTGACGAGTGGCGACTAGACTCCAAAGTCCAAATCTCCAATTTAGCCTCGAAAAACTAGACTCCAAAAGTCCAAAATCCAAATCTCCAATTCAAGAGAGTGTCTCCAATCCTAGGATCATCAATAAAGTGTTCTTGAAGTTTTGAAGCTCTGTCCTAAAAAATCTGGGTAACTATTATTGATATTCTTTGATTCTTGAAAATTTGTTGAAGCTAGGTTAATTCTAAATATCATGGTCTTCCGCAGCTTTTTTTTCCTCAACATTCGGATACCCAATTTCATTGCCGAAAGCGATATTATAGGCCGATGCAACATTACTTACATTCGATTCTACTTCCTTTACTCATCAACGTCGGTGAAGAGCTATTAGCTAAAATTGTGTTCACTAAATTAACGGGTATGGGTGACCACGTGGTGAAAAGGACCCGGCGGGTATGGGTATGGGAAGAAGTTCTACCCGTAATTAAAATGCAGATAAATCTGGGTGATTTTTCATCGTAGATGCACGGTATGGGTGATCGATGCACGACTATGTACCGTTGCCATCCCTACTCGCTAGGCTCGGGTTTCATCATTTGGCGATTAGTTACAAACCTGGTAGGATTGCAAAGCTCAAATAATGAAAAATACACCTATAGTAACCAGTAAAGGACCAAGGGTAGAAAAGTAAAAGTGACCACAGTAAAAGAGGATAAGGGCAGCCACAGCTGAGAGCCAGGCTGGAGCACAACCCATTCAACCCCCTTTTCCACACTCCCAACTAAGAGCAAGAACCAGAGAAGAGCCAGCCAAAGCAAGGCAATGAGGAGAGCAAGAAATAGAGAAGAGCCAGCTGAAGCAAGGCAAGGAGAAGAGCAAGAACCAGAGAGGAGCCAGGAAAACCCCCAAGCCAAAGGCAAGACCAGGAGCAAAAGTAGAAGCTAGGACTAAGCCCAAGCCAAGAGAAGAGAGATCGGAGGAGAAGGCCAAGATCAAGACCAGGACCTCGGCCACCTCCTCATTGTCCTCACCATCAACACCCCCACACCGACACCAGCTCCATCACCATCAAATTCATTCCCCACTTCTTTCCCCATTCTAGGTAACATCTTTTCTTCTTAGCCATACAAAACACATAGGATGCTCCAAGCTAAAGACTAGGGCGGACAATAGAGTAGTAGGGGATTGCCCTACGTCTCAGATGAGTGACCGCAGTAGGGGTGGTGTTGTGCGTGCCCGAGGAACGCTCGCCCTCCCCGGCGTACGAGGGACCCTTGAGTGTCGCTGCAGCACCTCCTACCCACTAGCAAACCCACCCATGTATTATCATCAACCGGATATAGCAGCCCAAATCAAAACATACTAGATAATCACTCCAATCAATTAAGCCATCCTCAGTAAAAGAAATTGAAATAGATGTAGTATTATAGAATGGAAAGGGAGGAGGTATAGATCCCAGAGGGTGTGTGTAGAGCAAACCCGGCGGGGAAGGCGACCTCCATGGCAAGGGAATCCATGGGTCAAGCTGGGAATGGGCCGAGGAGGCGGGTAGGGTGGCGGTTGGGCAACACAAAGCCAAGCACAGGCCGAGCACGCAGGCGCACACCGACCTAGGCGTGGGGCAGTGGAGCGAGGGAGTCTAGCGATGGCGAAGGCTGCATGGCGACGGGGAGGAGAAGGAACGCAGGAGGAGGCGGCCGATCTGGAATAGGCGAGAGAGATAAGAAGTGAGGATCGACATTTGGGGAAAAAAGAGAGAAAGCGAAAAGAAAAGGAGAAGAAAAGAAAAAGGAAAAAAGAGAAAAAGGAAAAGAGAGAAGAAAATGAGAGAAGGAGAAGAGAAAAGAGAGGGAAGAACAGGAAAATATTTCCAGTCGTTGCGAACAGCATTAGATTCAATTAATCATCTCGCAGTATGCCAGAAAAATTAGAAAGAACATAACTAACTACGATTAGTTAAATAAAGAGTTGTATAAACTTTGCAACTGCATTAATAGCTAAAAATAGGAAATAACCATTACTAAAATGAAATCATAAGCAGGGATTTTAATAAACCTCATTAAATAAAATTGGTGCTAAATTAAAATATCGACAATGAAATCATTTGTAAATTAAAATCGCCAAATTAAAATGTGGCAAATTATAAATTTTAAATGGGCAACACACCTTTGCTAACTTCAACCAGTTCAGAAAGGTTGGATGCCATAAAAATGTGCCACAATTTAATTGTCACATGAATTTAATATTCTGTGATTTCAGGAAGTGAATCAAATTCGGCAGGAGACTGTTTTTAGAATCCGAGTGAGGACGATTATTTTTACACCATTCCAGGCAAGCAACCTTTTGATCATATTTGAATATTTTTAATCAAGCATATTTGATTATATGAGATATCACCGATACATTGGAAAATCCCTTTTTGAGAAAACCCCAAATCAATGCAGTTGGAAAGATGGTTTGATGATCTAGTGCTGAGGCAGTGGTTGATTATTGATGTTATTATGAATGGCTCATCCAATGAAAGGAGCCGACATCGTATTTATATATGAGGTGGGTAGAGGGTGTCCAGAGTTGTGGATATTGTGTTGCTAGCGGGGCCCTCTACATATGCTAGAATATAAGATTGAACAAATTACACTAGGGCAATGGGCCATATAATTCGTATCAACCATAGTGTGTGGGAACCGACCAGCAAAGGTTGTCCTATGAAGGTGTATGATCTCCTCATTGGGCATGTATTAGATAACTAGGTTGGTAAGATCAATATGGCTTTGGTGAGGCATACTGGTAAGATTGGTAAGGCATACTGGTAAGATTGGTAATGCTTGTTGAGGCAAGACCGGTAAGACCAGGGCGGCTGGCAAGAGTATTAAGGTTCGTGGGGCAAAAGCGCTAAAGCCAAGGGCGCTACATTTAAAGCCGTGAGATGAGTATTAGGGTTGTTACGATAGCATGATATAACTAGTAGGCTGTGAGTAGGTGGGGAATGATCGAGAACACCACTACTCGTTAGCTGCTAGGGTTGGAGATCTTATACCTAAATAGTGATAAACATTCTGGGTTCTCAACTGAGATTGGGTTCACTATAAGTAAAGTGGTGCAAACCTGCGTAGGATAAAATCATGAATTCATACCTGTCTCATGGATTGGAGGCTACAGAAGCTAAGTCTGCCTCATATACGAATGCTAGTAGCAAATTTCAGGAATTAAAATCGAAAACTCACATTTTCCTAATAAAACCCCATTTTCCTAAAAGATGGATTTGAGAGAAGATTGGCTTTCAGTTGGATGGAAAAATTCATATTATGCATTTTGATATTAACGCTTGCTGAGTACTTTTGTACTCACCCTTACTTAACTCCCCCTTCGCTTAGAAAATTACAATGACAAACAGAGACCGGTGGGATATGGATCCGATGGTTATGCCTCTGAGGCATGGGGTGAAGATCACCCAGGTCGAGAGTGCGAGGAGGTGGATTACCGGGGAGGTTAGGTTGTTGGTTAAGCAGAATGCCGACTTTAAATCGGTCTCTGGGAAAGTAGTACCTTTGTATTATATTTTTGTTGTACTTAGATCATATGTATAATTATGCTAGACTTATAGCCCTACATGGCAATGGAATGTAATATGCCTTCATTTAGGTCTCTAATTATTGTTCTGTTGCAATACTCGAACATGGTCTAATGTGATAAAGTATCGGGCGCTTGATATTTTGTTAGCTACTATGCTAAGATTCGTGTAATTATCTCGGTGTAATGGCAGTGTTATTGTCATTACCCTAGACTAATTATGCGGATCACCACAGCTACCCCCTTGGACAGCCACAGATTTCTGATATTAACTATTAGGCTGACAAATTAGTGTGGCATTTCACTTTACCTGTAATTAGATGGGAACCTAAAGACACATGACAATGAGGCATATGCTATAATAGTATGGCAGGAAATATTGTAAAGAAATTACCTGTTTTGTTCGAGTTTCTGGTGGCAATGAGCCATAGACCACAGAGCAAAGATGCTTTCCCTCCATTTCAATTCTTTTCTGCATGCATGAAAATTTGCGATATAAAAAAGGTAGCTGAAGCTTAATAATCATATATAGCATTATAGCATCTGTAGTCTGTAAATCAACAGAAGGATGCATTGCTACATTGCATTTGCTATCGGTGTCATGTAATATTAAAAAAAAAACAGTGCCATGTATTTGATACGTAGCAGCTCAATTCAGGAGTGGGTCTAGGGGGCAAAGTTGTTGGTTCACTAAGAGCATCAACTTTTTCTTGGGTTAGACTAGGCAGCGTTGGGGTCACTGGACCCCAATCCTTGTACATTGGATTGG
This sequence comes from Guadua angustifolia, assembly GCA_036346375.1. NCBI lineage: Eukaryota > Viridiplantae > Streptophyta > Magnoliopsida > Poales > Poaceae > Guadua > Guadua angustifolia. Next base: position 76,352,561 of record CM070504.1, on the reverse strand, counting down.
CCCCTGGCTTAATTGGTTCATATTTTCGAGATGACCATGGGTTTGCAGTTTGAGTTTCACTAGTTGAATTTATTTGGAGTATTCAATCAGCGAGTATTTTGAAAAGCAAAAGAAGACCAAAGATGCTTTGATGGTTGCTAACTAGAAAAACAGGTTTCCACAGATCAAATTTATGAAAAATAGCTGGGGTGCTATCAATTGGACTATATATCCTGTCATATAAATACCTAGCTATCTCAAGTTCACAACATAACACAATTACCACACAGCTCTCCCTATTACAGGGTGTTGTTGCATTTCTTTCACAGTTTTCTAGGGTCCCCAACTTAAAGTGTTTGACATTTTATTTAGGCTATTTCAATGGTCCGATCTTCTCCATGTTTGGAGTGTGGCGTATGGTACTATTGCATGTGAGGCTGACAAGTGGACCCTGGGACCACATGTTAGTGGCACATCAATGGTATTTTACAACTCAAATGATCGTTGTGATGGTCTAGAGCAATTCATCCCGAAGTAGAGAAAAATTTTCTAAGTCAAATAAGTGCCTTCCCTTTTTACTGGGAGATATAAAACAGTGCAGTGTTGAAATTGAGAAGAGTGCCAATCAGCTCTAGATTCAAGGATTTTTGTTATACTTCTGTGTGAGATTTAGATTTTAGATCATTTCCAAATTTATATGTGTTGAGAACTTGAGATCAAGTTGCTCTGATAGGCCTAACAAAGTTCACATTCAAGTTTTGGCTCTTTTTCGCAATAATTAACATGAAACTTTGTCAGCTTTTTCCCCCCAAGAATTTGCAGAAAGCCTCTACTTTAATCTTTTAGATATATGAAATAAATCAGATAAATACTATTTACAATATCTTACAAAAATAGTGAAGCATTCTGCAACAGCCACTTGAAGAATACCAACCTTGAGCTTATATATCTGAAGCCGTGAGAACGTTACCATGCAATCCCCTGCCTTGATGTTAGAGAAAGACCCAAGTGTGGACTTCAGAGGAACTAAAGGAGATAGTCTCTCATAATATTGAATCTGGTCGGCAATATAGAACCAGTAGGTTAGCATATTTTCTATACGACAACATGTTTGAATCAGTACTTCAGTGGCATTAACAATGAAAATAAATATTATCCAGCACAATGGGCAGAACAAGTTTCTCAAGTTCACTTGGAGTATTCTCTGCAAGTACAAAACAACATCAAATCACCAACAAAAAGCAGATGCGTATGGCCGCACATAATTCTCATGTGGAGGTCCATAAGTAGTGTTACTACTACTACACAAGAGGGTTGCAACCTAAATCTTGGGCATGGGCCTAGAATTGGTACGCGATAAAGCATAACTTGGGCAAGGGCCTAGGATAGACTGCTGGTTTTATCAATGATATTCATCCTATGAATTTGTGTATGAAAGGCATATATGATAAGTTCATGGAATCATAGTCTGTCTTTTAAGTTGAAGGGGAGAGAGGAAAACATGAGATGTGATAGTTACTAATGTCCCATCCTACACTGAGTAACTACATTGTCTGTACTCCCCTGGCCAAAAAACACACACACTAAATTGTCTGTCCATGTCAACAAATCCAATTTCATAACTACTGTATTATCCTGGCAGAGCAACATAATTGGCAACCATAATACACTTTGATTTGACAACTAACATATGTGGTGCAGAAAGTACAAAGTATATCGACATTCAGTACACATTAGGCAAGTTTCAATTAAATTACCGTAACCACATCACCGGTAGCTTCAAGTATTAAGCAATAAGAGGAACAGAGGCTGGATCACCACAAACATGAAGCTCATCTGAACAAAGCCCCAGAAGTGCACGTGTGAATGAAAAACCCTTGTTCTACAGCCAATCATCTATTACATAGAAGCAAATAAGATGACAATGATGAGGAATATTCCAAACAACACTTCATAGACAGTGGAAATATGGTTGGTTGGATGATTTAGTCCAAAAATAGCTTCATGATTCTCTACATTTCTATTTGCAATATGAATATACATCTCCGTAGCAGGTCTAGAAAATGCAAGTTACATGTACCTGAATTTCATCAATAACAGCACACTGATACTCAGTTGTCACATCAGCTATCTCAACTGTCACTGAACTATGCTTTGCACCTTCGATTTCTTCCTTTCTTGTCCCGTAATCAAGTTACAAGGGACATTAGCTTTATTTAATCTTTTGCTACCTCCCATGCTAACAATCTCAGAGGTCCACAGTACACCCTACAGGATTTGATGAGTATCTAGAGCAGTCACTGTAACTGTATGTTTTTCAGTTTCACTGAGTATATCAAAATAGTACCTGAAGAGCTCGCTTCCAATCGCTTGAGAGCATTATGCGTTTTCCCACTGTTCGTAGGACCGACATGTAAAAACACATTGCGCTTCTTTTCTCGGGCATTCGGGTACCACATATGAGGATGGCTGTTATTGAAGATAGTACAGAACTTAATTCAATTCTTTACAGGACAGCAAATAAGAATTTACAGTTTTTTACACTATATCTTGGCATATAAATTAATCTTGAAGACTTACATTACACTTCAGTGTGACAAATACTAAGGCAAATTTAACGAAACCAAAATAACATGTGTAGCACTATTCTGTCACCAGTTGTCATATTTCAAGATACAATAATATGTTACTTTCTTTTTGGTGTTTACATTGGTTAGATGAATAGTGTTGGATACCAACATCTCACACTGGAAGATTGTTTTAAAAAGTCAATAAATGGATTCGCTTGAAGATATGCTCTGCAATGCACAAATTTATACACCCAGACAAGAATATGTAGAGAAAAGTTGGATATTACATAAAGGAAGCGGAGCCAAATGGATTCTTACGTCATATCAGTCAAATCAAACTTCCCAGATTTGTGGTAATTCCTCCAGAATCTCAAATTGGTAGAATTGGCCAAGGAATATAGATCATAACTGGAGAAAAGGGAGTGACTATAAACATCTGTAAGGAGTATGGACCGTGTTAGACAAAAGTTCTTAGCAAATGTCAATGCATAGCAACACAATAGACAAACCCACCAAAGTTTTTGACACCGAAATAAAGTTTAGTATCTAGAGAATTACAAGAGCGCATGGCAGAGTTGTACAAATAACATTCAACATCAAGTAATCACGCTACATTATTATTGCTTCCTTTGATGCCATGTCCACCCCAAATAGAAATTGTCTCACTGTGTGTTCAAGCTCAACAGTAAGATCGAAAGGTTATGTTGCCCAACAAGGTAAATTTCTCCATAGCTATGCTCTATTCATCAGAACAACATCCAACCATGAGCAACAGGCAAAAAATGTCCTTTTTCTCGATTGCCCCTTCTCCAATCAAATACACAACATAAAGCAAGTGCGAATGGATGCTAATTGCTGATACCGCTGCTTCCGTGATCACGAATGGGCGCAGAACGCGCGCCTGGTTTTCGCATTCCACCGAACAAATACCGTGCACCCCAACAACAAGAACAGCCGATCAACCACCACGGACCACACACAACACAGGACGCCCCTGAATCCAACAGCGCATCAAGGAAAGAAAGAACTAACCATGGCGGCACGATGAGAGCGTAAGGGACGACAAAAGCGCCCTCCGGCGGAGCACGGCAACCACCATTGCACCGTACGCTTCCTTCCTTCCCTCCCTCGGTGGCACAACTCAGAGGGCCGCGACGGCGACGTCGAGGCACCAGCACCAGCCGGTGGTGCAGGGGAGGAAGGTACCAATGCGATTACGTGCGAACCAAGCAGGGTGGAGGTGGAGGTGGCGGCCGTGGCTTTCGCCGAGAAGCTAGGAGGCGGCGGAGTAAGCGGAGGAGACTCGCGTGGTCGCCAAGGCCGGAATATTGCATTCGCTTCTCGGCCCAATTCACATGGTCCATCTTGAAAGATTGAATCCTCTCGTCCAAATCCAACACGTGTCGGGCCGGGCCCGAGCTATCCAACACGAGTCCGAGTCCGAGTCCAACTCGCGGCCCGGACTCCTCCCCCTCCTTTGCTTTCCTCTTCTTTTCGTCTTCCTCTCCACCGAAGGCGCCGCCCTTGGTAAGAACCGACGCAGCCACCGCCGGACACGCGACCTCCTCCGCCGCCGGAATCCACGCGAGAATGTGAGGGTTTACTTCTAACCAGGATCTAATCGATGTTTACTTCGTTGTTTCGCTTAACGGGTGGTGATTTGTTGTTGTCGCAGGACGATGGCAGAGGCCGAGGCCGGCAAGGCGGCGATCCGGCGAGCACTGCGGTCACTGCGGCGGAGGCACCTCGTCGAAGAGGGCGCCCACCGCCCCGCCATAGAGGCGCTCACCCGGCCCTTCGCCGCCCACGTAATACTAATCTCGGGTCCCTCCTTTTTAATCTGGCAAAGCTTGTCTGTGTTTGTTCAGCCGAATTCGGGCACTTCGATATCACTAATGAGTACGCGCACACACTCGAGCCATATCCAGTATGCAAAAGGATGTGCTAATGGCGTCGGCAGTGTGAACTTGACTATCCCCTCTAGCGTTGAAATAATGACTGTTGCTAAGTAGTATCATCAAACTGTCGAATGCTTTCCTTAGCAATCCAAAAGACATAAAATTAAGAACGCAGTATTTCTTGCTTGAAAAATTCTTTGCCTCTTTGGTGTCTTTTATATTTTGTGACTGTTTTGTCGATCTTGGGTAGGCTTTGGAGTGGAAAGAAAAGGCCGAGAAGCACGAGTTGGAGCTGCAGCAGTGCTATAAGGCTCAATCCCGTTTGTCCGAGCAGCTTGTCACCGAGATAGAAGAGGGGAAAGCATCAAAAGCGCTGCTCAAAGAGAAGGAGGCACTGATTACAACTTTGCAGAATGAACTTGAGCAAACTAGGTATTTAATTTGATGGATGGTTTGCTTACTGCTTGATTGAGTGAACTGCTTGGCCCTGGTTGTGGAGAACATTGTCACCTAATGTTTGTGCCAAAATTTTGCAGTGAAGAAAATGTGCAGCTAAAGCAGTCACTTGAGGAAAAAACAAACGCTTTGGATCTTCTAATTCAGGAGCACCAGACAACTAAAGCCGAACTTGAACAGGCATTAATGAAACTGAGAACTGCGGAGGATGAAAACAAGAATCTGATCGATCGATGGATGCTGGAGAAGATGAAGGATGCAGAGAGGCTTAATGAGGTACCCTATTGTCTCTTTGTTGCTAAAACTGCACTTTTCCAGTACATGGTATCGCTAGGGGTGCAAACGGATCGGATACGGACGAATTTCGCTCATTCCGTATCCTATTCCAAATTTTTCTCGGATATAGAATCGGATACGGACGGTGCGGATTCGAATCTGAATCTGGATTACTTGATCGCGAATACGGGCGAATCTGATCGTTCGGATCACGGTTAGTCTCGATTCTGAATAGTTAGTCGGATAATCGTGAAAGCGAAACCATATATGTCGCGCATATTAAGATCAATCAACCATACACAAAACTTTACTAGAACCTTGGAGACATATAAGTGTTTCAAATTCAATAATAGTTGCTTTCCCTATATAAAAATAATATGTAGCCAAGTATAATTCCAATCAACATATGAACTTATATGATGTAGAATGTTTATGTTTATCGGATATATCTATTTCACTCATTTACACTGATATTTTTCGGATATCTCGGATATTCGGGTATGGATCGGATACGGATCGGATACTTCTCTTCCCATATCCTACCCCATATTTTTTTCGGATAGGCAAATTCGAATCCGGATATAACCGGATATCATTTTTTCGGATTCGAATCGGATTTTAAACGAATTCGGTCTCGGATCGGTCGGGAATTATCCGCTCCGTTTGCACCCCTAGGTATCGCACATCGAGGATTGTTCAAGAGTTAAGCTTGCCTTTTAAGCACCTGGTAGGCTCACTAACATGATAAAGAAAAACTTGTTAAAAACTCCTTTTGCTTCTGTAGCAAGTGTGGGAATATAAGAGCTTACTAAATGCTTATGTTTGTTTTAGCAGCCAAAAAACTTCTATTTATCAGTATGTTTTACATAGTCAACTGTGCCCACAGTTATGGTATGTGCCAAGAAATTATTGCTTTAAATGGTGTGGAAAATTTTGTGCAGGCCAATGCCATGTATGAGGAGATGGTCCTAAAGCTAAAGACAGCTGGGGTTGGCAGTATACAACACAATGCACAACAAGAAGCTGATGGTATCATTCGTCGATCTGAAGCTGGGTACATGGACATCATCGAAACACCAATCCCATCTACATGCAGAATCACCATCCGTCCTCATGATGGTGGGTGTGGATCTATAATTTTCCAGCATAGCACAGACAAGCTAATCAGTGGTGGCCAGGATCAAACTGTCAAGATATGGTCTGCACATACTGGTGCTTTAACCATGACTCTACAAGGCTGCTTGGGATTTGTCAACGATCTTGCTGTGACCAATGACAACAAGTTTGTGATTGCTGCCTGCAGCTCTAATAAGTTGTTTGTATGGGAAGTTAGTGGGGTGCGTCCTCGTCACATGCTGACTGGTCACACAAAAAATGTTTCTTCTGTAGATGCAAGCTGGGTGAAGAGCTGCATTGTTGCTAGTTCATCGAATGATCATACTATCAAGATCTGGGACCTTCAGACTGGCTTCTGCAAAAGCACCATAATGTCAGCGAGCAACCCCAACTCACTAGCTTTCATTGATGGTGATATCATTTGCTCAGGTCACAGGGATGGGAACCTTCGGTTATGGGACATCCGTAGTGGAAAATGTACTACCCAGATAGCTGCTCATCTTGATATCAGTTCAGTATGTGTGTCACGGAGCAAAAATTTTGTTCTTACAAGCGGGAGGGATAAGGTGCACAACCTTTTTGATGTTAGAACATTGGAGGTTTGTGGAACATTCAGGGCCACAGGTAACAGAGTGGTTGGCAGTTGGGGCAGACCTTGTATAAGCCCTGATGAAAATTGCATTGCCGCTGGCACTTCTGATGGATCTGTTTACATATGGTCAAGATTGAGGGATGAGGTGCCGACCATCCTAGATGGCCATTCTTCACCGGTCCTTTCAAGTGCATGGTGTGGGCTAGGACCTCTTGCCACCGCTGACAAGAATCATATTTATATATGGGCTTGAGATCTATGTTTCCTTTGTGTCATCCAATCCAGGATCTGGAGAGTTTCGCTTTCGCTCCAATATGTTAATGTTTGGTTCCCTTCCTTCTCGAAAACATTGGTTTACATGTAAATGGCTTACTTAGTTTCTAAGCAATTGTAAATATCAAAACTGACACTAGGTCAAAGTGGCTTATTTTCCTCTGTAATCTGTTGCGGGTAATGAATGGTTTACACGGTTTTCAAGGCAACAATATTCAAGTTTCTGTAGGTTTTAGCATGTGCAATTGCTGATTCATCTATGGGTTATCATGTTGAGGAAAATTAGTGGATGACCATTCACCGGAGCAGACCTTGGCCTCTACGTCAAGGAAAATAACAATGGCTTTATTTGGGAAAATGCTTTCTCCAAACTACCAAAGGAAGTGCATAAGGATGATATTTTTTTCAATCGTCCAGTTGTCCTAGTATCAGGCGTCATGTTGTCTTCTTCGGTTCAGTTGGGATGTTGTAGACTAATATGGGATGGTCTTTATTGAAAGGCTATATTAGGTCACATAATGATGAACAAGGTGAGCAAAATCATCTTTACTTCAGCGAGCTGCAAGAGAAGTGGAAATGGAGCAGTATCAGCCATGTATCTTGGCAGATGTTTAAAGCTACTGGAAATGGAGCTGAATTACCCGTTTGGACTTCGGAGTGAACATGTAACTTTGAATTACGAGCAGTCTCTCATTACATTTTTTTTTGGCAAGGTTTTTTTAGATCATGTGTCAATTAGACTTGAGTTGTGGTTCTGTTCAAAGCAGTGAAGGTAGTCTCTAGTTTTTTGCACTTGCGTGTTGCGTCTGATGCATTAGAGATCAATCGCAATACAATTATACATGTACTTGTTCATGACAGCAGTCAAATTTACGCAGCTTCTGTCGTATGAGTTCACGCTCTGGGTATGTGTATACCACAAAAGTGTATGTGTGGTTATGTACCACTGTAATTTATTATCACATAAAGGTACAGGACAAATGTTCGAAACAGCAAGTAAACAACTGCAACTTGTGGATTATGATCTTCAAAATTACAGCAGTAGAAGATCATGGCAGCACTCTGGTGCATATCGGCACAGCTTTGTTGCCAAAGTACTAAGCTACAATGAACTAATACATCATCACCAAATCACCACCCCTCCAAAAGAATATAATGAACTACTATAGTAGTTAACTTCATGTTACACGAATTCTACAGTACAAACGAAACTAAAACCCTGAAGAATCCCTTCCTGGTGCTCTACTTCCCCTCATCAATCATCATGAATGAGTTCAGAATAATCATCCACCCTGCAAGAAAGGGAGAAGTATTTAAAACTCATCAGTACCCGTCACATCAGTTGATAGCATGATGATACATACCACAATCACTAAAAAAACTGGGCATCAATTCAATCAGCATCATGGAAAAGAATAAAGATTAGCAAAGAAACAGAAATACTAGAATGATGATCATATCATATTCAGATCAGATCAAATGGCCACAGACCTGAAGAGGCAGTAAAGAAAGCATGAGCCTGACACGCAGGACTTATCTGCAGCATTTTGCCAAATCCGGGGACCTGACAGCGACGAGGCACCGTTCAAGTTGACAGAATGGCACACTGCCCACTGCCGAGCTGAGCTCATCATCTGATTTCGATGTGCAGGCAGGGCTCACCACAAGGTAACATCAATCATTGGATTCTTTTCTGTAACGCTGCTGCCTGCTGCAAGAAACCCTCAATGATTGGAGACGCAGCAGCTTATGGCATAAGCCTAGGCTAGTATAGCCTAGCTTGCTGCTAGATTCAAGGGAAAAGGTTCTGAAGTTCTGATCGGAATTCTTGTCAGGACTCAGTTAGTTTAGCAGCCAAGAGCAGCTAACCTTGCATTGGAGATTAATATATTCATCATATTCGTAGCTCATTCTTACAGTAACTGATTTACAGGTTTAGATTTTGCTCCAATGCCAACATATTGAAGCAAAAAATTCCTATTACAACTTCAGCTCAACCTGAAGATATAAAGCCATCTATTTCGATCATCTGATCAAGAAAACATCTATTTGATCATCTGATCAAGATCTACCAACCAATACAATATAACAACACTAAGACTGAACTTAATAGAGAGGACAATAAGTAGATTTACCAGTGCATCAGCATCATCAAACAATGAATGCATCACAAGCTCAAGAATCCTCTAGCTCCACGCGCCGGCAAATTTATCGGCCTCGGCGAGATCTCCCCGTCGCTCGCAGCGGCGACCCTGCCGCTGCAGCCGCCCTCGACGACACGGTCGCCGAAGATGTGCACCGTCCTGGGGTTCGGCCCGCGGGAGATGACGCACGTGTAGTCCTCCGACGACGGCTCCATCACCCCCGACGACGGCTCCTCCTCCTCACGGCCGCTGCAAAGCGGCAGCCATGAGCTCTTGTTCTTGACACCAAACTCCACGCGGCGGTCGAGGGAGCACGACCTGATGAGAGACGCCTGCGCCTTGACGGCCCGCGACGCCGCCGCAAGAACGCTCCATTTCTGCTGGTCGTCAGTGCAGTCCAGCGCGTCGGCGAGGCCGTGCGTGCCAGAGCAGCCGTCGCACCACGGCCGACGCTTATTGCCGGCGTCGGGGCTGGATGCGAAGGCTGTCGCAGCAGCCGCATCGAGCACGGAGGTCGGGCTCATGGAGTAGGGCGTCTCGGAGTCCGACATGGGGTTCTTGGCCGTGCAGCTGCCGGACTGGAGAGAGGAAGAGTGCAACAGCCTCGGAGAGGCGAACAACGCACTACTGCCTCCGCCGCTGCCGTCGCATGGAACCTTCGATGAGCTCGCGCGCCGGCTGGCGAGGTGGCTCTTCTGCGCTCCTCCACTGTTGCTCATTGATCTGGACCTACCCAGAATCATCTCTTGGACCTTTGATCTCAGGAACATGTCAGAGAACCGAATGTACCGAACAATCAATTCTCTGCATGCACAAATGGTAGCACAAAATAATTGTCAGGTTATGAAGTTCAATTCTTGGCTCTTCGCTTTCAGGAACCGATTAGATAGCAGATCGAGTAGGACGTGAATTATAGTGAATCGAATTGGTCGGAATAAACTCCATACCTTCTTCCGGGGAACAAGAATCATCATCAGCAGCAGCTATCACGAACCGGCGAATCTTCCAGGCTCCAACGACGATCGTGGTGGTGAGTTTTAAGTATTGAGCACTGGGCCAATGAAAGCCTCAGAAGTGTACTCAAACGCAATCTCAAGCTCAGGGAGAGACGCAAAATGGGACCTTATTACAACAAGCTTTGGAAAGACCCTGAAGGTATCATCATATTATATCATCTTGTTTAATTTGTGTTAGTGTGTGTCTTACTGAACTCAAAGGAAGAAAGAACTCGACAAGTGCCACCACTGGGCGAGAAGAAGACGGGGAGAGAGAGAGAGAGGGGGGGATGGTGATAGCACAATGGGGAGGTTGTGAGGGAGGCGATCTTAAAGAAGGCTCCTCTCCTCTCCTCTTCTTCTCTTCCCTGTGATGTCATTGTAGGTTTGTGTGTGCTTGCTTCCAAGAGGCGGGTCCTTATCTTGAGTTCCCATCTCTTTCTTTCCCTGCCATAGCTACTGCCTTCCTGAATTCTTGTGCTGTGTGTTATTGTTCTCTTCCATTGAGCCCATGCACACGACGGTAGATTCTATTGGTACAGACGATGAACAGGAGGTAGATTGGTAGGTGCAGCCAAATCATGTCATGCTACTGCTGATCAGATGATTCCATGATTGGTTCATTTCATCTCTTTTCTTGTGAGCTAGAACAGTGTCTACACAGACAGAACAATGCTGCTGTGGATCGGGCATGCACTGCGGTTGAAACCGCTTTGAAGCGGTTTAGAACGCTTATAAAAGAATCATGCAGTAATCTGCGTCGGGTATCATGCCAGTTCTAACCGCTTTGGTTGAACACTTTCTGGCGGTTGGTGTTACCAACCGCTTGTGAAGATCTCTCAAAAGCGGTTGGTATTCGAACCGCTTGTGGAGAGACTCTCTCACAAGGCGGTTGTAATTTACCAACTTGTGAAGAAATTATGACAAGACAGCGTTTTGATTATATTCAATATAGAATATGTTTTCGAGATGGGTTTTGATATAGATTTTGACAATTAAAATAAATAGAACTGCAGGAGTTTTTTGACACAATAATTAAATATATATTATTCATGCGTACTCATTGAGATAATTACGGGTTCATTTACGAAAAATACTGAACTTAATAGACTAAAAATGAACAAGTGATGAGCGTACACATGAAATAATAAGCCACTTTACAAGTTTCAAAGAATAAAAGGGTGAATCTTGAGCTCATTTCTTGTGTGCGTCGCTCTTTGTGCCCATGGTCGGCGTTGATGTCGAGTTCACGACTTTATTTGAGACAAGGTCTCCAACCATTTGCGTGGAACTCGCCTTTGGTGGATACAATCTCGTCGACAATAAAGCCGATGAGTTGTTCTTGGATTGCTGTAACCCGGTGCGGCGGGATCACGCCTTGCTCATCGATGTTGGGCTGACAAAGCGGGAAGTAAATAAATCTCTGGACATGTAATTAAAGTGTAATTAAGTACTAAGAAATTGACATGTTCACACTACCTCGGCGTTGGTTGTCGGCACATCGCCATGGGTAATACTTTGCATATAGTGGCACACATAATAGCCACATAAGTTGTTTCCTTCGTCTGTTTTAGAACTGCGATGAAATTTGAAAAAAAACAATTATTATTGGGATGAAAAAGCTATTACGGCATATTAATATTCTTTATCGTGCTCGAGTGCTTATTTGTACATCAAATTCATTCTCGAAATCTCCTTGTTCCTTCTTCGGAACCTTGCGAATGCCACGAGTGTTGCGTTATTATATAAGAGTAGTAATTATCGAGTTGGAATTAGCAAGGTATTTCAATATATATAATAAGAAAACTATCGTATATATATGTGCTATATACTGTTTAGGGTGTCAATGATATATTGATAATTTTCCACCGAGTCCTTTTTGAGTCTTGAACAACGATCATTTGCTATCAAGCTTGATGACAAGAAGGATCGATGATACCTATTCATGTATTACAACATATATGTAACTAGCTAGTAGTATTATCAATGCCTTGGAAAATATAAAACGAGAGGTTGTATATATCGTGCAGAAGTTGAAGGGCGTAAGTATGTACGGTTTGTAGTCTTTGTCCCAAGAATGCGTTGAGAATGTAATCTTCAATATCCTTTCGCCATGGTTCAATCCAAAGAGCGTGCTCGTTAACAATCTCGGGGTCGATGAAGCCCACGTTGAAGATGTTCTCTTTTCTACACGTTGTATCTCCATTCTACATAGAAAGGTATAAGTTTAAGAGTTGCAATTTTATTATGCGAGGAAGCACATGGTAAAGGTATGAGCTTGACACTTACAGCACCGGCTGCTCATGAGAGACACGTTGATGGAGTCGGCATGGTAAATATTGTAGAAGTCCTCGAATTGAGCCATATCTTTATTGTCCCCGCGATAGAAATCTTCTTCTTTGAAGCGGAGGAACATCGCTCTTCCTGGCGGACTCATCATGTACCATTCGTGAAATTGCGCATCTTGGTTGGCAGATCCTTTATCTCTTTAGGGTCAATCAGCTCCGGCCCAAGCGATATTGCCATTTGACCTCTGCCATTGGAAGATCATCTAATCCAAGAGCGGCGGTTGGGCCGATTCTGCCTCCTTCATAAACCTCTCGAGGTTCTCCGAGCTTAGTCTTTCTTCTTCTTTCCTTTGCTGCTTTGACCACGTTTATTCTTACGTGTAGTCTTTATTATTGTCCGTTCATAGTTGGGCGACCAGCAAATGACTTTACGGCATGTCGCGAAGTGTTCGCCGCTTTTGGATCAATCGGTACCTTCTTTGGCTCTGGCTTTTTTTGGTGAAGTGTGCGGCCACCGATTTCATGACCGCGTCACTCTCCTCATTAGTCATATCATATGCCCTCTTTGGAGGTTCCTTTATCTTTGTTGATTGGTGGATGAGGCCTTCTTGGGAAGCGGTGGAGGAGTCTTTCGCTAGAGAGCTTCTTCCTCGGAGGAGATGGTGGGGCGTGGTTTTTCTGGGGGTTCGTTTTGTTTGAGATGGTGGTGGCGGAGTAGGGCTTGCATGGGCGGGTGGAGGAGGCGTGCTCTGTTTTTCGGCGAGGCATTGCATGGAGGTGACATTGGAGGCGTGGGTTGCCGTGGTGGAGATGACACCTCCACACCATCTGGAAATATGATGTCCGTTTGCGCGGAGAGATGATCTTGTGGAGGGCTGTCCAAGCTTAGTCACGCCGTCGCCTCCACCAATCTCGAGGTTAAGTTCGTCAAATCCGCTCGGCACCTCCTCCGCAACCTTGAGTAACGGGGTATCTCGTTGCGATGGAACATCTCGCCCTGCTCCATTGGAAATGCCATGCCGTAAGCCACCTTGATGGAGAGGTTCGCGCGCATCAACGTGTAGCTCTGCGGCGGCGAACCCTTATGTCATCCACGGGTAGCGGGCTGCAAGTTCTCCGTTTGAGGGCCGGTGGGCCCATGACTACTCCGCCGCCGGAGGGGCTGACCACGACATCCGGTTGATTGCTCGGACCTAGTCCACGAAGGTTCTTGAGGCAATCTGTACTTATTCTTAGCAATTATGTCGCCGATGCTAGCTTTGGGTTGCTCTGAGCTCTTGTTCCAATTGGTACACTTTATATGATTCTCTTGCTTTGCTTCTCTGCTGGCTCTATGCGTATTCGTATCCTTAGCGAAACCATACTTCCACAGCGTATGCTTGCCCATACCTCGTGTCCGTCCGGTGCTCGGGGTTTTGAAGGGCATGTGTTAGCGCGTCATTCTCCCTATCGCGCACGAGCGTACACACGAGGCCTTTCGGCAGCTTGTACAATCCTTGACCGAGCTCTTGCACTCTGGTGCCATCACCAAGCTGCGTCATCTGAAAAGGCTCCCCGTGACCCATGAACCAATTGCGCGAGCGCTCTTCCCTCCGTGGTAGCCGGTGTGGCGTCCTTCGCCATTAATTCTGCTTCCCTTCTCCCATTTAATGCTGACCTTGAGGTATCCACGGTGCCAAGATGGTGGTGGTATTTCTTCATCGTGAATTGGCCTTGTTCTTCTCACTCGCGGCTTGGTCCTTGATTGGCAGCTTGTACTCCTCGAATGCTTGCGGTGATCCGCCCGACTTAGGAAATTGGTTGAAGTCGGGTCTTTCTCCTACTGCACATACTTGCGGTGAGAGCGTCTTCCACGCTGAAACATGGTTGCCATTTTCTTCAAAGTGAATTTCTTGGCCTTATCTTGGACCCTTGAGGAAATGTGAAATTTTCCTTAATATCTTGCGAGCATGTCCTTGGTAGCTTGAGAACTTCGCCCATTTTGATGCTAATTGGGACTTGATCCCTCACGTGATAACATAGCGTTGTTATGCGGCCCAATCTTTGAAAGAGGGCAACCGCATCCCCGTTGTTAACGTCGGTAAACCGTGCTTTGTGGATGGCTTCTTGTTAGGTCCCGATGCTTGGGTTGGTTGCTCGATGTCACGGGGCTTGAAATACACAAACATATGTATAAGCGTGTCGAGTGTATTATATTAATGAATCGCGATTAATTAGCATGTCCACGGGATTATATTCTTCTAGCTATACCTCATCCTCGCCGAACGGTGTTCTGCGATTGGCGGCTCCAGCGTCCATTGCTTCATCGGCTGACCTCGGCCTCGGCGGCCTCACGGCGTTAGCATCACCGATGCTACCGGTAGATGGAGTCCAACAAGCTGTTCTCCGCATCGAAATTAGGGTCACCACGTCTGGTTCGCCATCTATCCTAATTCGAAAAAATGTTGACATAAACAACCATATTACAGATTACAACACAAACATGATATATATACAATTTCACATATACTTATACAAATATAATATTATACATTTCACATATACTTCCATATACTTCCACATACTTCACATTACATTTCACATGATACATATACAATTGACAATTCACATATACTTCCACATTTCATGATACATATACAATTGACAATTCACATATACTTATTTGTAACAAAAAATAATGAATCATTCTTATTCCACACTAATATGATTTTCAAAAAATGAAATAAGGTTATAAATCCACAACTAGAATGTTAGTAGTCTATTACACCAAAGGAAAGCGAGCAATCGGTCCCTTGTCAACCAAGCCGTCACCTCGCGGTCTTCTTCACCCGATGTATCGTATGCTCTCTGGCGGCCATGCTTTTGAATTTGCGAGTGCTGGTCCGTCGAGCAGGACCTTCTCGAGCAGTGGCTTTTGATGTAAGCCTATGGGCTCATAGCGGCCGGCAGCGTATTGTTGCGTTCTTGGCCGTTGGAAATTGCAGAGTCTTTGGTCCGTCGAGCGGGACCTTCTCGAGCAGTCGGCTTTGATATCAAAAACATGGTCGCCAGCGAGCATACGATACACCGGGTGAAGAAGACCGCGAGGTGACGTGCGTGGTTGACAAGGAACCGATTGCTCTTTCTTTGTGTAATAGACTACTAACATTCTAGTTGTGGATTTATAACCTTATTTCATTGCATTTGAAAATCATATTAGTGTGGAATAAGATGATTCATTATTTTTATTGAGCAAAAAGCAATAATATTCTAAAGAATATATGAGTTGGGCCCTGTCTCTTGGGCGCTGCGCTTCTGGCAATTTGTGACAACCTTACCTTATTGGAAATAAGCAGGCTACGAGGTTAGAGAGAGAACATATAAAAGCATGAGCCTTAAGCTCGAATCATGGAAGAATTCATACCTGCGATGTTAGCATCTTACGGTTATTGTTTAGTAGTCAACAAAATGGAATGAGAAAGAATAACAAAATGGAATGAGAAAGCATAACAATAGCATCAATTCGAGAATGTGTTGCAATATTTGAATACCTGACCCGATTGCAATATTTGAATACCACAGCCAACATATAGTATCCAACTAACAAATGATCTCAGCCAACATATAGCAGCCAACATATAGAATACCACAGCCAGTTGCAATATTCTCAAAACAAGCTCTGTTTCTTTACTTCCACATGGTTCATACTTCAGATATGCATGTGTATATGTAAGACAACTTAAAGATGTAGCCACAAGCCAACCATCTAAAGCAAATCACAGAGCAAGCCCATTCGGCCATTCTTGCCCTTTCTTGGATTAAAGCCGCATTAGAGAGGGAGGACTACTAGATACCAATCAGTTCATACCCGATTACCCACAACCACACCTAAAACTCGTTTTACACCTCTTGGGCATTTCACCGAACACCTTGTGGGCAGCCAATTAGAGAGGGGAGCGAGCGTGCAGCAGGTGTACCTCGGTCCTCCGGGGTGGCGGTGTGGCGGTGGCTTGGTGGCGTCGGCGAGGATGGCGGCCTTGGGTCTCGGCAGGCGACGGCGGCACATGATCGGAGAGACAGAGGCGGCGGCGACCACAGAGGAAGTCCGGAGAGCGGGGACTTAGAAAAATTTCAGGGGCCAGCGGGGACTTGGAAAAATTTGGTCTCTTCCTTATAAAGGAACTCACTTCTAGCGGTTTTAAATCCAACGCTTGTGGGCTGACTTTACAAGGCGGTTTTAATACCAATCGCTTGTAGTGTGAGAACGCTTTACCTGGCGGTTGATATTACCAACCGCTTGAGAGAAATCTACAAGCGGTTCATATTACCAACCGCTTGTAGAAAGCAAGCTTCTAAGCGGCTATTAATACCAACCGCTTGTAGAAGTGCTACCCGGTTATATTAAAAAGAATATGGTGCCCATATCGTTTGATAAGATCTCTTCCTCCCCACGGCTAGCGTGGCGTTTGAGTGTCTTGAGTTCGTCCAACAGGTTGAACCCTTCGCCCCAGCCATTCTTTTTACCTTCTTGTCACAGTCTTCTACAAGCGGTTGGTATTATCAACGCTTGTAATATAATATATACTAGCGGTTGTTAGTACCAACCGCTTGTAAAATTAATGTCGAATTTTTAAAAGGCTTTTAGCACTTCAGTTTCATTTCAAAATTTTTAAAAAAGGCTTTTAGCACTTTAGTTTCATTCCAAAATTTTTAAAAAAGGCTTTTAGCACTTTAGTTTCATTCCAAAATTTTTAAAAAAGGCTTTTAGCACTTCAGTTTCATTCCATAATTTTTTAAAAAAAGCTTTTACCACTTTACATTCATTCCAAACAAACACTTCATATAGTAGAAGACCCGTGTTACATATACATAGTTCATACAGTAGTGGTACATCTTAAGTAGTAACGTACTTTGTCTTTACAAGTGTTCCTTCATTATGATCGCGACGTCTGAAAGGAGTATCCACATCGTGTCATTGAGCGAGGCTTATGTCGACATTCACGGCGAAAGGAGGGATCTCATCGAAGTGACTATACTCTTCCTCGCTGCATGGCGTCCTCAACTCAACAATCCTTCGTTTGCCTTGGAGAACCACGTGTCGCTTTGGCTTAGTACTACAATCTTTACGCTTGTCCTACGCTTCTTAGGTTTGCTTGACATGTCCATCACGTAGAAGACTGTCTCACATCGTTCGCGAGGGCGAGCGGTTCGCGCCTATAGCCGACTTGCGTAAGGTCCATGATTGTCATACCATATTTGTCGACCTTCACGCGCTTGGAGTCGGTTTGACCCATTGGCACTTAAATAGAGGACCTTCAAGGTCCATAGTCAAGCTCCCATATCTCTTCTATGAAACCATAATATGTATCCACCTTGCCTTTGTTGTCTTGGCGTCTATCGGACACCGCTATTACGGTTGGTGCTCTTGTTATCACAGGATCTGGTGTAGAATGTGTAACCATTTATCTCGTACCCCTTGAATGTCACGATTTCACTAGATGGTCCCAAGCCAAGCGTTACAAGCTGTTCATTGTCGACCCTTTCAAAAGGATGTACTTTTTTTGTAACCAAGCCCGAAAAGAATCCATATTAGCTTCAGTTGTTATCAATCCTCGAGACCTCCCGGAAATCGCGGCGTAGAATACTCTTGTGCTCAAGGACATACAGGGCTACTACGGTTGATTGTTTCAAAACCGTGAAATGTGCTTGCTTAAATGTAAGAAGATCATTGCATGCAATTGCTTTCCTTCCTAGTGTCCCTTTTCCCGTAGCCTCCCCTCATGGCGTGATATAGGGGCGCCGATCGGGTTTAGATCATTAATGTAATCCACACAAAACTCAATCACCTCCTCTGTCCCATAACCCTCGGCAATGCATCCTTCCGGACGAGAACGATTCACGGACATACTTCTTTAGCACACTCATGTACCTCTCGAAAGGAACATGTTGTGTAGATACACGTCGAGAATACCTATCTCTTTGACAAGGTGAGCAGTGAGATGAACCATAATATCAAAGAATGCAGGAGGAAAGATCATCTCAAGACTAACCACACTTTGTACCACGTCATCCTGCGGCTTACTTAGTTTATCCGGGTCGATGACCTTCGTGAAACGCGTTGAAAAAGAACCTGACTTTGTGATTGTCCCCGTACCCACTCGGGCGATATGCCTCTCATAGCCCTTTGGAAGCAAGCGTGTCATTAACACAAGACAGTCATGGGATTTCGTGTATGCGATTTTATTCTCTTCGTGTTTATGAGTCTCTTTACATTCGAGGAGTATCGGAAGGACCTTCACACTTGTTAGAAACTCTATCATGCTTTTTCTCTTCTTTGCTTAGAGTGTAGCTCGCGGGATGTAGGTAATGTTGTCCTTTCCCTCTTTTTTCAGGATGTAGGTCGTTCCTCGGTTCCAAGAGTTTAAGGTCCTTAGGAGCTTGCAGTGTATCTTTCGATTTTCGTACATATCTATGTAGCCTAGCGAGTTCAGCGAGACATTCTTCATGATGTGCATGAAGTCAAGTGAGTGACGAACCTCCATGACTTCCCAATAAGGCAAGTCCCAAAATATTGACTTCTTCTTCCACATGGGTGCTGACCATCCTCATTACGCACATGTTTGCTTCGGGACCCTTTCCAAATACTACTTTCAAATGCTTCACCATAGCAAAAACCGTGGCCCATCGATCTTTGAGGCCTTGCGAAGAATCTCAGTTGCCGTTAAAGTTCTGCCTTTCTTCCATAGCGGGTGACTCGTAGGAAGAAACCTCTGATGACCCATGTACACAACCTTAGAGTTTTTCGGTACATGCCGTCCGTTTCATCTAAGCCTTTGGATCACGGGCTCTATATCCTTTGTGATTAGGCGGACGGAGTTCTGAGAAGCGAGCGATCGTTGATTGTTACAAATAACAATGCCGTAGGGTGAAATACTCCCTTTGTACTCATCCCATACCCTTGCACCATCGTCCCTAGCGTCACAAGATCTTCAACCAATGGTTTCGGTGAACATCGATGTCATTTCCAGGTTGCTTGGGGCCTTGGATCAACAACGACATCATGATATACTTTCGTTTCATGCCTGACCATGGAGGAATGTTATAGATACATAGTGTAACGAGCCAGGTGCTATGGGCTGCTGCTCAATTCTCGAAAGGATTCATCCCATCGGTACTCAACCCAAACCTTATGTTTCTCACCTCATCTGCGAAGTGCAGAGTGCGTCCGGTCGACTTTCCTCCTTTGTGAGCCATCTGCGGGTGTCTAAGCATCCGTCGTCCTTACGCTCTTCTTTGTGCCAGCGCATCATCTGGGCATGCGCTTTGTTAGCAAACATACGTTTCAATCGGGGATCACGGGAAATACCACAACACTTTAGCCGGAGGTCTCTTCTTCTTCGCTCCCCATCTATTTCACGGATCATCACGCTTCACCTTATACCGTGACTCTTTGCTGCTGGACACACATCCAAATTGGCATACTCATTCGATCTGAGGACACAATCATTAGGACATCGTGTATCTTACGTACTTCCAATCCCAAAGAGAGACGACTTGCTTCGCTTCATATGTAGATTCGGGCGAGTGTTATCTTACGAAGCAACTTCTTTGACAGTGATAACAACTCATTGAATCCTTATCGACACACCATTTGTAGCCTTCCATTGCATGAGTTCGATTAATGATGCAGCTTTGTGTGGCCACCTTACAGTTTGGGTACAAAAGAGTTACGTGGTCCTCTAACATCTGTTGGAACTTCTCGAACTGTCTTTCATCTGTAGTCTCCTCTCGATCACGCATGACATCTGGTCTAGCTCATCATCACCAAAGTCACCAAGTGTTTCTTCAGCGGAGCGATGTGCGTGCCGTCCAGGATCTTGTTGAATCCATCTTCCTCTTCCTCGCATTCTTCATCGTCTTCCTCGCTAATCGCCTCAACCGCCATGGTTGATCCAACGGTATAGTTTGGCATGAAACCTCTCATGATCAAATGGTTCATAACTTGCCATCGCTGGGAGTGCTCCTTCTCGTTCTTGCAATCTACACACGGACAACATATGAAGTCACTGGAGGCAAAATGCAACGACCTCATCGAGAAAAGCACCTTGCGCCATTAATGAACTCTCTGACGACGGTCCGCATTGTACATCCATTGCCGATTCATCTACACCAAGTTATAATTTCATTAAAAATTATAACAAATTTAGATTACAAAAATTAGAGCGTAACTTATAGATACATTTAAAAATCTAAAGCTCACTGACCATAAACCCAACAAAAAACCTCCACCTACACCGTCATCCAATTAAAGACCTACCTTTCTAATTATTTTGTATCCTTCCTACCTTTGTAATTATTTTTTATCCTTCTACCCATGTTTTTCTATTTTATTTCATACACCAATAATTACTTCCTTGCAATATTGTGATATTTAAGATTCTAAATCTAACAACCACCTAGATCTAAAGCTTTCAATCACCTTTACCTTGTGTAATGTCATATTTTGAACTAGATCTCCACCCTACATCTTCATACAACAACAAAAACAAGCATACAAAACTAATTTTTGATCATGGTGATCTTGCTTAAAAGTTCAAGATTTCTCCACATCCATTGAAAAAAATAGCAATCTCTAGGTGAGAAGGATGTTCACATGATGTTACTAACCTTGAAACACTTAATTTGGAGCTAATCACCCCAAATTAAAAATTTGGACAGCACCTCCCCAAGAAGCAATTAGCCACCCAGCCCTTCTCTGTTCGATCGTACTCTGCTGGCTCGTGGAGGAAGAAGGGTTTAAATGAGCTGCACGGGAGGGCTTCCAGAAGCGGTTTGGGACACGAACCGCTTCTAAATGTTGAGTTCTAGAAGCGGTTCTTGTCTCAAACCGCTTCTAAAAATCAGAATCGGTTTGAGACAAGAACCGCTTCTAGAACTCAACATTCAGAAGCGGTTCGTGTCTCAAACCGCTTCTGAAAGCCCTCTCCGGACCGTTGTCTACGAACCGCTTCTGGTGCGAACATCACAACGGGTTCGCACCAAACCGCTTCTAATAGGCCGGTTGTGATGCTCTATCCCGTAGTAGTGAGATCATGCACAGGGTTAAAAGAATTTTTCAAAATAATATGTTTTTAAAATAATTTTATAAAAATATATGAAAAAATGTAAAAATATACATACATCACAAAAAATTAGCGACGAAGATGTATCCGTAATGAATTTTAGTTTGTTGACAAAATGAATCGTGACAAAATAATCTCTTGGTTAATTCAATCAAGTGTGAAATAGACATCTGCTTTCAATTGGTGACTGTGGGCACCCGGAAATATTAATCGGTCCTCGCTCATGCATTGGACTTAGAGGTAACACCCATACTACACTTAAGTGTATGCACACTGTTACCCAAAAGTCCCGTGCACGGAGTATTAACTAGCACTACTACAGAATTGGCCTTCAGTATCAGTTAAAAACGGCCTTTAGTACCGGTTTTTGAACCGGTATAGGCTATCCGGAATTGATGCTCAAGGGCATCGATGCATTCCCTCACCGATCTTGATAAATATCGGCACCGATCTTGATAGATGTCGATCTGCTTGGTTTCTCCAACCGTCTTGATGAGCTAGTGTCACCCATCTTGATAGAGTGTCGGCTTTCGGTATATATATATGAAGCCTTTTAGTACTCCAGGAATCGTACTCGATACATACTCCTACCTCTAATATACCACTTAAATAAACGTTTTATACTCTGTTTTCACTTTTGGTATACTTCAATAATAATTCTAAAATACTTCAATACAACATGATTAAAAAAAATTCATCAGTCCCTTTATTTTTTGCTACATACCCTTTTCCATATGTATAAGGAATATATAAACAAATTATGCTATAAAGGGTGGATTTTAATGAAATTTTTCATGGAACTCACTTTGAAGTATCTTATAATCAATATTAGAATATACTCAAAAGGATAGAGAGGTATAACAACATCATTTAAATGGTATATTAGAGGTGGGAGTACATACACCCAGGAGTATGGAATCATTTTCCTATATATATATATATATATATAATATAAGTGTGTGTGTTAAATCACAACTAATTAAAGCACATATAATCAATCATGCACAATTAACTAATAATTAAATCACATAACTGAAGGATCGATAAAGTCGCCTAGAGGGGGGGAATAGGCGTAATAAAATTTAAAACCTAATTAGCAGCGGAAATATCGGAATATCCGACTTTGATATCGGACTATCCGATTTATATCGGACTATCCGATATGGCAAGTCGGACTATCCGATCAGAGCGCAATAAACCCTAAAAAGTAGATCTAAGAAAGTAGATAGGCTAGATTTCTACCAAATGAAATTTCTGAGCTAAGTCAACTACCAGAGTATTAGATCAACCAATAACTACTGCAAGTAACTACCAAACACTTGAATCCCCCAAAGATTTGATCAAACCACGAAAGGGGACAAGAGAAAAACTCACAAACCAAAGTGAGGCAGCGATTTTTCCCGAAGTTCGGATCTTTGAGGAGATCCTACATCTCCCTTGAGGAGGCACAAAGCCCGGGTCCCTTTCGACCACGATCCTCCGGTGTTGCACAAAGCATTCACGGTTCACTTCTTAATTCCTTTCCTTACGGAGGTGGAATCGGACCTTCACAAACTCCGTGACTTCCCACGTAGATCGGAGCTCACCGGTGACTCCTAGCCGTCTAGGAGACCTCAATCTCCAAGAGTAATAAATGGAGTGTAGACCTACTCTTGAGAATCACCCTAGTGCTCAAATGGACTTTCTCGGTTTGAAATCAAGGCACTAGAAAACCACTTGCTCAAATCTCTCAACAAATATCACAAAAAGAACACAAGAGAGAGGAGAGGGGTATATATAGCCAACACACAAAAAAATGAGAGCCATTATAGCCAAGACAAAAAAAAGTCTCGTCTGTCGGACCCACATCGGACTATCCGATGACATACATCGGACTATCCGATCGATGTAAATCTCCAAATCAACTCCACTTCAAAATTCAAAATTGCTGAGAAAAAGCACACATCGGACTATCCGATTTCACACATCGGATGTTCCAATGTTTCGAAGAGTTTTCAATGAACTCAAGAACTTCCAAAATCTTTCTATGTCCACATCGGATGTTCGATCTTAAACATCGGAATGTCCGATGTTTCCGAGAGTTCCAGTTCAAGGACTTAGAAAAATTTCGAGACAACATCGGATGTTCGATATTTACCATCGGACATTCCGATGTTTCCGAGATCCAAGGAAAAGACTTAGAAAATTTTTCAAACAACATCGGACGATCCGATGTAAAACATCGGACAATCCGACTTTTCCCGAGAGATCCTAGACAGGCACCCACACTCACACCGGAGAATTCGATACTATCGGACTATCTGATATTATCAGCACAAAATGAAAACAAGGTGAGTGTTGTGCTTGGTGACTTCAAAACTTGTTTTGTAAAGGATGTTCATCGAGCACGAGATCATTTCTAAAGCACCTACATCCCATCCCTCTTAATAGTACGGCGATCCTATTGACTCAATAAACATAAAAAGTCTACGCTAGGTCGACGCCGTTCTTCCTTTGACTTTCGAGGGACACCATAATCCATAGATGTCTTCCTTTTTGGGACTAACACCTGCTCATGCACTCATTTAAGCCATTAGTCCCTTAATCGTTTGTCATTAATCACCCAAAACACAATTAGGGGCCTAGATGCACTTTCAATCTCCCCCTTTTTGGTGATTGATGACAACATGATTAAGACATGGTTGAGATAATTGAATAATGATTTTGAGAATGGACAAGATATATTGAGCTCCCCCTAAATGTGTGCATTAGAGAATTGAAATAGAAATAAATGCACAAAATAGAGGTGAAATTCAAGAGGAGCTCCCCCTATATCTTGACATTCATATGAGCGGCAACAAAGTAATAATATGATGAGAACAACAACGTTATAATAATCAACGCAAAAGGGTAATGTTTAACAACGCCAACATTCAGAGTTTAACACAACCAAAAACAAAATCCACCAAGTTATAACCAAAATACATCCAGCAACAGTGTCCAAAAGTCATACTATCACGAGGAAATGATATCTTGTCTCTCCCCCTTTGGCATCAAGGCACCAAAAAAGAGAAAAGGACAGCAGATGGATCAGTCTTCCTCCTCGCTCTTGGAGTCATCATCAGATGCGTCGGGATCAGCATCGGAAGGAGCATCAACAGCCGGAGAGACGAAGGGGTCCTCAGTGGAGTCCTCACTACCACTGGAACAAGGAAGGCTGAGATGACGCTGGATGGACTTGAGCCTCTTGGCATTCTTCTTCGCCATCTTCACCAGGTACTTGAGAACACGATCAGTGGAGGAAGGAGAAGACTGCGAGGAGACAGCAGGAGCAGCTGAGCCGGAGCGAGTTGATATTGAAGGACCTGGGGCTGGAGGAGCTTGAGGAGGTGCAGTCTTGATAGGCCTGATCTGTAGCCCAAGGTGCTTAGCATCACACTCAAACTTCGCCTTGGAGACGCCCAAAATCGCCCTCATGATATAAGGAGCAAAGCCACAGCTGCGCTTGGGATCGAGGGAGTTGGCGTGAATTTCGTTCCATAGATAAAGAGATACCATGAATGGTCGTCCACCCGGCAGCATACGATGCAGAATATCACGAGTGTAGGACAATATGTGGGATGCATCACCTTCCTTAGGCGCGATGGTCTTGCGAAGGAGTCTGTTGGCGGCAGCAATCATAGGCTTCAAATTCTTTGTGTTGCCAGGCTCAAAAATGGAATCTTCAATATACAGATCATTGAGATTGTCTGCAACCAAGGAGCGGTTGTTATGAAGGTCATCCTTATCTAGGCAATCTTCCGCTCTAAACCCCAACAGAGTGCCAAAGCGACCAACTGACATCTTGTATTGCTCCCCTTCGGTCATCCAGGTCATAGTGTCCTTGGAGACATGTAATGTGGCATAAAATTGAGCAATGACCTCAGTGTTCCAGTCCTGCTTCAAGCCCATAATTCTCTTGATGCCGAGCCTCTCACAGGCTTCAATGACCTCATCAAAGACTGGGTCCGCACATGACTCCATATAATTCCAGTCCACCCATTGCATATTCACAACAGGTTCTTGCGAGGGAGAATGACAGTCTCATAAAAATCCTGTTGGAAGAAGGTCCAAAAGCGCAAGTCAGAAGATGAGCGCTTTCTACTGATATAGGGATCAGATGCCCTAGCTTTGGCGACCATCCCTGACTTCCCTTTGTAATTAACAACTGTCCTTTGATGATCTGAATGACGAGTGGGCTTGGACAACAGAGGATATAGAAGATCTTCTTCTTCTTCAGGAGCAGGACCCTTTCCTTTTTCAGCTGCGGTTGGGCCACTGGAGGAAGATCCTTTACCCTTGCCAGAAGGAGTAGGTGGAGGACGGGCAGGAAGAGCAGCACCTTGACCACGCTCAGAAATGGTAACCCCTTTTTGCTTGGGATGCGTGACAACTTGCTTCTTGGATCTACCAGTAGGATTGGGAGCAGCAGCAGTCTCAACAACAGGCACATTCTCCTCAGGCAGAGATGATGAAGAAACTGGAGGATTTCCCCTACTAGCGATTGCCTTGGTTCGCTCACCAGTCGGAGTCTTTCGCTTGAATTGACCGGATGCATCAGTGTGAAGAGCCCTCTTCAGCTTTTCTCCCTTGTCATCGCCGGCAGCCATGATGATCTAGAAGAAGTGATACCAAGGAAGGATCGATAAATAAGGGAAACGGAAAGAAACTCACAGTTTTGTAATTCCCTGGAAACATCGGATAGTCCGATATTGTGGGTCGGACAGTCCGATAATGATCGGACAGTCCGATGCCAACTATCGGATAATCCGATATTTGCGGGAAAAATGCAAAATGTGATTTCTTGAAGATAGACCACGCATTTCACAACAAATTCATGGGATATGCTCCTAGGGATAAAGGGAACGCATCTACCGAAGAGGATTGACAAAGGAGTCACGGGAAAAGAAAAACCCTAGATCTAAATGAATTAGGGTTACCTTGAGTTCAAATCCGATGAGAGGATTGAATGAGGGAGAGGATCTCCACCAAGAGAGATCAAATCCGCGGAGGAAGGCCCTTGGAATGAAGAGGGTGATCTCCGGACGCCGAAATCGCCAGGAAGAAAGAGAACCCGATGAGTTTTGGAGGAAATAACCGAGTGGAGAAAGAAAAACCCTTCGGGCTTCTTTTAAACCTCCCCACATCGAATAGTCCGATAAGGACATCGGACAGTCCGATGTGTGCGATCACCAGATATCGGACAGTCCGATATTCAACATCGGATAGTCCGATATGTGCATATTCACAGAAATCGGATAGTCCGATCCAAAAATCGGAAGGTCCGATATGTGTAAAATTCCAGCACAATGAGAGTTGATATTTGAGGAAAAGATGGAATGACTTGTGAACACTTTTGCCATCTCCCCACTTATGATCAGCGAACATAGATGCAATAGGAGCTATGATCACAAGTGGCTCGACCCAACCAAAGATCAAAGACCAAATAGAATCTTTAAAAGGAGAAATAAGAGTTTTTGAAACTCATTTTGGTTGAAACCAACATGCAAGGTAAGTATACAATTTCTCAAGCCAAATTTCAAGAATCTAAGATGTTAAGCCCACTTCTCAATTCACAGAAACACTTTTCATCAAGAGGCTTGGTGAATATATCGGCTAATTGATCATTTGTGCTCACATGTTGGATCTCGATATCGCCTTTAGTGGAATGGTCTCTTAGAAAATGATGACGAATATCGATATGCTTGGTGCGGGAGTGTTGGACGGGATTGTTGGCAATTTTTATGGCGCTCTCATTGTCACACAAAAGTGGAACATGGTTATAGGTTAGGCCATAATCATTTAGAGTTTGTCTCATCCAAAGCAATTGGGCGCAACAACTCCCGGCGGCAATATATTCGGCTTCGGCTGTGGATAGGGCTACGGAATTTTGCTTCTTGGAGGATCAAGAAACAAGTGATCTACCTAGGAATTGACAAGTACCCAAGGTACTTTTCCTATCCACCTTACAACCGGCGTAATCCGCATCGGAATAGCCGACTAGCTCAAAAGATGAACCTTTAGGATACCAAAGCCCAAAATGAGGAGTGTGCACTAAATATCTTAAGATTCTTTTTACGGCCATCATGTGGCATTCTTTAGGAGCGGCTTGAAACCTTGCACACATGCAAACACTAAGCATGATATCGGGCCTAGATGCACAGAGGTAAAGTAAGGAACCGATCATCGAACGATATACCTTTTGGATGACCGGTTTACCTTCTTTGTCGAGGTCTAAATGCCCGTTGGCTTGCATTGGCGTCTTGATCGGCTTGGCGTTCTCCATTTCGAACTTCTTGAGCATGTCCTTGATGTACTTCGTTTGGCAAATGAAGGTTCCTTCCTTGAGTT
This sequence comes from Guadua angustifolia, assembly GCA_036346375.1. Classification (NCBI taxonomy): domain Eukaryota; kingdom Viridiplantae; phylum Streptophyta; class Magnoliopsida; order Poales; family Poaceae; genus Guadua; species Guadua angustifolia. Next base: position 76,324,504 of record CM070504.1, on the reverse strand, counting down.
GTTTGACTTGAAAACCGAGGAAGAACTTCAACTCGCCCATCATGGACATCTCAAACCTTTTAGTCATGATTCTACTAAAATCCTTGCACAAGTGTTCATTAGTAGACCCAAATATAATGTCATCAACATAAATTTGACAAACAAATAAGTCATTATCAATATTTTTAGTAAAAAGAGTGGAGTCGGTCTTTCCGACTACAAATCCTTGACCGAGAAGAAAGTCCCGAAGACATTCGAACCAAGCTCTCGGTGCTTGCTTAAGACCGTAGAGAGCTTTGTGAAGGAAGTAGATGTGGTCGGGATGACTTGGTTCTTCGAAGCCGGGCGGTTGCTCAACATAGACCATCTCGGAGAGAGGTCCATTTAGGAATACGCTTTTCACGTCCATTTGGTACAACTTAAAATCATGGTGAGTAGCAAAGGCAAGTAATATTCTAATAGATTCAAGCCTAGCTACTAGAGCATAAGTTTCATCGAAATCCAAACCTTCGATTTGAGTGTACCCTTGAGCGACCAACCGGGCTTTGTTCCTAGTCACGATTCCGTTCTCGTCTTGCTTGTTCCGAAATACCCATTTGGTTCCAATTACGTTTTGCTTGGGTCTTTCGACAAGCTTCCACACTTGGTTTCGCTCGAACTTGTTTAGCTCCTCTTGCATTGCCATCACCCAATCCGGATCTTGGAGCGCTTCTTCTACCTTGAGAGGTTCAAGAGAAGACACAAACGAGTAAAATTCACAAAAATTAGCTAAGCGAGACCTAGTGGATACTCCCCTGTTAATGTCTCCAAGAATATTATCGACCGGATGATTTCGTTGAACGTTTTGATGAACCCTTGGATGAGGGACAGTTGTATTTGACTTTTGAATAGGTTCCTCATCGTCTTGAGCGGCATTTGATCCATCTTGAGCTTGCATTGAAGGAGTTGGGACATCATCCAATGGCGAATCTCGAGTTGGAGTGCACAAAACTTCTTGTTGCTCAAGAGGCCTCACTTCTCCAATTGCCATCCGTTTGATTGCTTCACATGGAGGTTCCTCACTGTCAATCACACCACGATCAACTTGCTCTACTTGAGAGCCGTTAGTTTCATCAAATGTTACATCACGTGAGATTTCAACCACACCGGTGGTGTTGTTGAAAACTCGGTATGCATAAGCATTAGACCCATATCCAAGTAAGAACCCTTCATCTACTTTAGGAGCGAATTTAGAAGACTTAGTCTTTTTGTTAAGGATATAGCATTTGCTACCAAAGACTCGAAAGTAGGAGACATTTGGTTTCTTGCCGGTTAGGAGCTCGTATGCCGTTTTCTTCAACAACTTGTGAAGATATAGTCGGTTGGAGCTATGGCACGCCATGTTGATAGCCTCCGCCCAGAAGATGTCGGAGACTTTGTACTCGTCAAGCATCGTGCGCGCCATCTCGATGAGAGTCCGATTCTTCCGTTCGGCTACCCCATTCAGTTGAGGAGAATAGAGAGCCGAGAACTCGTGCGTGATGCCCTCATCATCGAGAAACTCCTCCACACCGGTGTTTTTGAATTCGGTGCCGTTGTCACTCCGAATTTTCTTGATCTTCACTTCAAATTCATTTTGAGCCCTTCTCATGAATTTCTTCAAGCTTCCTTGGGCTTCGCTTTTATCATGCAAGAAAAATACCCAAGTAAACCGCGAAAAATCATCGACAATAACTAGACCATACTTGTTTCCTCCGATGCTTATGTAGGCGATCGGGCCGAACAAATCCATGTGAAGCATCTCCAACGGTCTTGACGTGGTCATCACATTCTTTGCAGGATGTGAGGCTCCGACTTGCTTCCCGGCTTGACATGCGCTACACACCCTATCTTTCTCAAACACAATATTTGTTAGTCCAAGGATGTGATTGCCCTTAATGAGTTTATGAAGGTTCCTCATACCAATATGGGCAAGCCGGCGATGCCAAAGCTAACCCATGCTAGATTTAGCCATTAAGCATGTCTCAAGGTTAATTCTATCCGTAGAAAAATCTATGAGATAGAGATTCCCCTTTAAACGACCCTTAACGGCTATTGAACCATCATCCCTCTTAATGACATCCACACCCTTATCACTAAACACGCAATTGTAGCCCGCTTCACATAATTGAGCAACGGACAACAAATTGTAGCTTAATGATTCAACAAGTAAAACATTATTTATATGGAAATCATTTGTGATTAGAATCTTACCTAAACCTACCACCTCACCTTTTCCATTGTCGCCAAAAATGATACTCTCACTATTTGATCCATTGGCTTCTAGATGTGCGAACATTGCCCTTTCTCCGGTCATATGATGTGTGCATCCGCTATCCAAGATCTAACTTGATCCACCGGAGATGTAGGCCTACAAAATAAAATTTAGCTTTTGCTTTTTGGTACCCAAACTTGTTTAGGTCCACGCACGTTAGTGACGAGTGATTTTGGGACCCAAATAGATCGCACAAAAGGGGAATTCTTGGGCTTAGCCCCAATATGACATGCAACTACTCTACCGAGGCTAGTCCTCTTAAGCATATATGAAGCAAAGAAAGTAGATTGAGCCTTATACTTAGCATTTGCTTCCCCTTAACGAAGTGAATGGGCTTGCTCAAAGGAGCTACCACAATGTGGTTTCCTTTGCCCTTGGATGGAACATACCCAAGCCCATGCTTCATGGGGTTACCTTGACGCTAATGAGGAATTCCTCTAATCCTTGCTAGCCTTATAGGACTTTTGAAGTCCATCTTCAAGCATTCCTTGAGCTTCTCATTTTCATGAGCTAGTACTTGCAAAGTCTCAAGGTTAGTAGCACAAGTATCAACATCTATATTGAAGCATCTGGCACAACCATTGCTAGTAGAGGGTAGTGAATTATTGGAGTCTTTGTTAATGATTGTGAGGGAGCTATTCGAGAGATCAACAAGCTTCAGCTCTAGAGCCTTGCAAGCGTCGTTTGCTTGAACAAGTTGCTCTAATAGTGAAGCATTGGTGATCTCAAGACTAACCACCTCGGACTTGGTCACTTTTGAACTATTGACCAATTCCACATTTTTCTTCTTTTAAAAAGACAAGCTCTTCTCTAGCTCACGATTTTTCTCCTTTTCGAGAATGAGCAAATCCTCTTGAGCTTCGAGAGTAGCTTCCTTTTGCTCTATAACTTCCTCCAATCTTTCAATATCCTTTAGAAGCAAGTTTAGTTTTTGAATATCAAAATTTTTCATAGACTTAAGCATGGTGTTAATGTCCTCATCATCACTATCGCTATCGTGCTCATCTAGGCAATCATTTGCAATAGAGGGAGTGGAGACAAGTGTTGATACCTTGTGCCCCTTCGCCATGAGGCACATTGGAGCTACTTCATCGTCATCGCTTAAGTTATCGAAGAGGCTCTTCGACTTTGTCGGTGTAGAGGGTATGGCGATGGCGACGGAGGCGATTCCACCTTCATTGTCGGAGTTTGACTCGGAGTCGGAGTCGGAGCTGGAGTCGGTGTCGGAGTTCCACTCCTTTCCAATATAGGCACGACCCTTGCCCTTGTACTTCTTGCTCTTCTCCTTGTCCTTTTCACGGTACTTGTCCTTCTTATGTGACTTCTCATCTTTGCTTTCCTTATGCGGACACTCGGCAATGAAATGACCGGTTTCGCCGCATTCATAGCATCTTCTTGTGGAGTGTCTCCCCTTTGATTTTCTTCTAAAGTTCTTCACTTGACCTCCTTGCTTGAAGTTCTTCTTTTTGAAGAATTTATTGAATCTTCGCACAAATAGGGCCATATCCTCATTTGTCAACGGACCACCAGACTCTTCATCCTCGCTTGTGCTTTCTTGACTTGGCGCTGCTTTGATGACCTTCAAAGCGATGCCCTTTTTCTTCCCAGATTTGAGCTCTTCCACAACTTCCGCCTCTTTAACCATCATCTCATCCATCATTAGCCGGCCAATTACATCATGAGGCATCATTGTGTCGAAGTTTGGTCGATCTCGGATTAGTTGCACAAGGTTGCGGTTGGTAGGAGTGATCACACGAAGAATTATTTTTACCACGGCCTTGTCAGTAAGATCAGTACACCCAAGACCTTTAGCTTGATTTACAAGCACCATCAGACGATCAAACATCTTAGTATACGTTTCACCATCTTCCAAGGTGAATCGGCTTAGCTCACCAATAATGAGCTCTATCTTCGATTCACGGACACTCGAAACTCCTTCATGACTGACCATGAGCCTATCCCAAATAGCTTTTGCTTCTTCAAGTCCATCGACTCGATTGAACTCGGAGTCACTTAATGCATTAAACAAGGCATTGACGGCCAAGTCATTGAAGTGTTGATCTTTATCTTCCGTGGGAGTAAGGTTGTTCGGATCAACTGGATTGAAACCTGTTTGCACAATCTTCCAAATAGACGGGTGAAGTGATCTCAAGTGCATCTTCATTTTATGTTTCCATGCGGCATAGTGAGTGCCATCGAAATGAGGCGCTCGACCGGAAGGCACGGAAACATACGATGAAGAGCTTGAGACGCCGAGGGAATTATAATCAAATGGAATTGCAGCCCTAATACCGTCGTCCGTACTCTTGGTTTGAGTAAGGCCTTCAGTATTCTTCCTGCTTCGCGACATATTGATTCTCCAAGCGGTTAAGCCAAACTAAGGAGATTTGGCTCTGATACCAATTGAAGGATCGATAAAGTCGCCTAGAGGGGGGGTGAATAGGCGTAATAAAATTTAAAACCTAATTAGCAGTGGAATTATCGGAATATCCGACTTTGATATCGGACTATCCGATATGGCAAGTCGGACTATCCGATCAGAGCGCAATAAACCCTAAAAAGTAGATCTGAGAAAGTAGAGAAGCTAGATTTCTACCAAATGAAATTTATGAGCTAAGTCAACTACCAGAGTATTAGATCAACCAATAACTACTGCAAGTAACTACCAAACACTTGAATCCCCCAAAGATTTGATCAAACCACAAAAGGGGACAAGAGAAAAACTCACAAACCAAAGAGAAGCAGCGATTTTTCCCGAAGTTCGGATCTTTGAGGAGATCCTACGTCTCCGTTGAGGAGGCACAAAGCCCGGGTCCCTTTCGACCACGATCCTCCCGGTGTTGCACAAAGCACTCGCCGGTATCACTTCTTGATCCCTTTCCTTACGGAGGTGGAATCGGACCTTCACAAACTCCAAATGACTTCCCACACGAGATCGGGAGCTCACCGGTGACTCCTAGCCGCCTAGGAGACCTCAATCTCCAAGAGTAATAAATGGAGTGTAGACCCGCTCTTGAGAATCACCCTAGTGCTCAAATAGACTTTCTCGGTTTGAAATCAAGGCACTAGAAAACCACTTGCTCAAATCTCTCAACAAATATCACAAAGAAGAACACAAGAGAGAGCGTGGGGGTATATATAGCCAACACACAAAAAAGAGCCGTTCTGTCCTGTGTCAGACCCCACATCGGACTATCCGATGACATACATCGGACTATCCGATCAGTGTAAATCTCCAGATCAACTCCACTTCGAAAATTCAAAAATTGCTGAGAAAAAGCACACATCGGACTATCCGATTTCACACATCGGATGTTCCGATGTTTCCAGAGAGTTTTCAATGAACTCAGCAACTTCCAAAATCTTTCTAAGTCCACATCGGATGTTCCGATCTTAAACATCGGAATGTCCGATGTTTCCCGAGAGTTCCAGTTCAAGGACTTAGAAAAATTTCCAGACAACATCGGATGTTCCGATATTTACCATCGGACATTCCGATGTTTCCCGAGAGATCCAAGGAAAAGACTTAGAAAATTTTTCAAACAACATCGGACAGTCCGATGTAAAACATCGGACAATCCGACTTTTCCCGAGAGATTCTAGACAGGCACCCACACTCACACCGGAGAATCCGATACTATCGGACTATCCGATATACACATCGGACTATCCGATATTATCAGCACAAAATGAAAACAAGGTGAGTGTTGTGCTTGGTGACTTCGAAAACTTGTTTTGTAAAGGATGTTCATCTGAGCACAGAGATCATTTCTAAAGCACCTACATCCCATCCCTCTTAATAGTACGGCGATCCTATTGACTCAATAAACATAAAAGGTCTACGCTAGGTCGACGCCGTTCTTCCTTGGACTTTCGAGGGACACCATAATCCATAAATGTCTTCCTTTTTGGGACTAACACCTGCTCATGCACTCATTTTAGCCATTAGTCCCTTAATCGTTTGTCATTAATCACCCAAAACACAATTAGGGGCCTAGATGCACTTTCATATATGTTGGTCTCTATTTCGATTGGGTGGTCTCTAACGGTTGCCTCATTGATAACTAATGGGTCGATGAAGCCTTTGTTGAAAATACTCTCTCTTCTGTATCTTTGTATCTCCATTCTACATATAAAGAAATTAGTTAGGCTTGCAAGTTAGTATAGTACAAGGGCGTGCACGGTGAATTTTCGCAAATAAGACACTTATAGAGTCCAGCAACTCATCAAGGCCGCGTCGAGGGCGTTTGTCTGGTATAGATCGTACATGACCTTCCATTGGACAAAAAATTCACTGTCCCCGTGGAAAAAATCTTATTCCTTGTACTTGACGACGAATGACTCTAGACCATGTTGGACCGTATGCAAGTACCATTCATGAAATTGCCGCATCTTTGTTGTTAGTTGAAGAAGCTCCTCACACCTGACTAATGGTGCGTCCGGTGTATATGGCCATCTTACTTGTGCATACTCAATCTTCGCCGTGCCTAATACATGATCTACGTCAAGTCTAGTTTCATCGAAGAATATTAGCATCTCCTTGGCCTTCTCCTCAGCTGACGTCCTCTCCTCTGATGTCTTCTTCTTGTAGCATTTTTTAGTCAATGTGCGCTCGTAGTTTGATAGATGAGGCATTTCTTTTTTATCCTTCAAATGTTTAATAGTCCTCAAGCCTTTGTGAAATTCTTCCGTACTAGGCTGAACCTTCTTCTCTAGTGGCTTAGGACTCAACAATTTAGTTACCTCACCTCGTACTACCTTATCAGTCTCCTCCTTAGTCATATCATACGCCCGCTTCAGAAATGGAGCCAGCTTCTTGGATTGGGTGGACCCCATCTTCTTGGGAGCTGCTGGGCGAGCAGACTGGTTTGTCTTGGCTGGCACCTTCTTGGGAGCTGGTAGCTGAGTAGGCTGGCTTGTCTTGGTTGATGTTGGAGTTGGACTTTCGCTAGGGGGTGGTGGAGGAGACGGGTTTCTTCTAGGGATTATGTGTGCGGGAGGTGGTGTAAGAGTTGGGCTTCTTCTGCCATGGTTCGAGTGCAGGAGGTCTCTCCGTGGAAAGGACACATCCACGTTATCTCGAAAATTATGAACCGTTTGTACCACAGGATGAAATTGTGTACCGCCTCTTCTAGATTTGTAGTCCCGTCACCTCCGGGAATTTCGAGGTCAAGGTCCTCGTACCCTGGGCATAACTCCTCCACCGAGACCTTGGAGTAGCCCAGTGGTATCTGTTGACCATGGATGAGCTGCCCCGGCTCCACTGGGTGAGCCATGTCGTGAGCCGCCTTGAAGGAGACATTCTGCGCTTTGACGTGAAGCTCACAAGGTGTCCGCTGTGTGATATCGTCTACGAGATGGTGGCCCAAGTCCGCTTCGGGTAGCCCACTGGAAGCGCAGCTGCTCTGCTGCACGAAGGGGCTGATGATGTTAGGATTACTGGAAGGTTCCTGGCCCGCCTCCTACTGTTGGCTCAAGGCTAACTACACCTCTCTTCGGACTTCTTCTTGCATTCTCTCATGTGCTTGATTTAGGCGTTCTTCAAGCACAATGAGCTGTTGTGCCTGTCGGGTCTTGCTTCTCACCCGACTCCTATAGGTCTTGGCGTCCTGAGCGAAACCAACCTTCCACGGGATGATGCCAATACCTCGTGTATGTCCAGGGTGCTCCAGGTTTTGTAAGGCCCTTGTTAACTCGTCGTTCTCCATATTTGGCACAAAGGTGCTCTAGGTAGACTCCTCGATCGACTGTACAAGCATTTTGGCCACATCTCTTAGCACATCCCCAAACATCGTGTTGCTGTCATCGTCAAGGCCGCCGTCGTGAGCACAGAACCAATGCTTTGCTCTGTCAGGCCATTCCAGTGTTGCGGGTGCGACACCCTTCGCTAGCAGGTCCTATTCCCTCTTCTCCCATTTGGGTATCGCCTGGCGGTAACCACCAGGGCCGAGACGGTGGTGATAATTCTTCTTCTGTGCATTCTGCTTGTTCTTCACACTCAAACTTTGATCTTCTTCCGAAGTCTTGTAGTTCATGAACACATCCCAGTGATCCTGCAACTTTGGGTACTTGTTGAAGTCGTGCGTTCGATTCTTCTTGATATATTCCATGTTCAACTTCTTTTAAAAGTCTGGAATGCGATGGCCATCTTCTTGAGTGTGTAACTCTTCACTTTCTCTTCGGTCTCTTGAAACAACAAGTAGTATTTCCTGAAATGCCAACAAATGAAGTGGTATATCATAATTTTTCCCTTTGTAAAATTTGTTATCTTTCCCATCGCGAAAGATGCCGCAGACAACAATTATCACCTGTTGTGCCCGGGAGCACTGAGGGTGATTAGCGTCATGGCAGGCTGAGGGACCATAGGAGCAGGTGCTGGAGTGTCGGAGGAGGGCTCGGGAACCGGCCAAGCGCATAGCACCTCATAGCTGTGATCGAGGAGCGTAGAAGGAATCCTATCGCGGTAGGCCATGAGCTACTCCCAGTCCCATGGTCGGTCGAGATCCTACGATTCCGATCACTTGCCACACTCTCCAAACACGGTTGATAGGTTAGTTATGTATGAACAAAATAGATTAGTCAAAATAGATTAGTTATGTAAAAAAAATAGATTAGTTATGTATAAAATATTGAATAAAATCTGACATTGATATTACAAAGTGCAGAACTAAGTTACAAACTGAGATAGAACATAGGTACATGCTTTAGGGAATTCATAAAACTAGGATACAACATGGGTACATATATACCTTAGAGAATTCATAAAGCCGGGATATAACATATTCCATAGGTACATGTCTCTGGTGAAGAACTAAGTCACAAAATCATACATTCTATAGCCATGGTTGTCAGAATAGGGCATAGTCAAAATAATGATAGTTATCTATTGGTTCCTAACGGGGTACTACATTTGGATACCTGATAGGGCTCAATGTAATACCATCGTTAGGATTCGAAGTACTCCGAGGACGCAAGGTTCATGGCCTAGGTGGCATGAAATCATCATCATCATCGTTATTTGTATTGTTAGGAGTTAGTCCTCCTTCAGTGTTAGTTAAATATGCTCTTGCATTGTTTCTTGAACGGCCTGTTGTAGTAGTGCTTGAACGGCTTGTTGTGGTAGTGCTTGAACGTCAAGGTCTAGGTGGTATGAAATCGTCATCGTCATCGTCATTTGCATAGTTAGGAACAAAGCCCCTTCTGTGGTAGTTGAATGTCCTCTTAAACTTGCCGCTGTAACAATACTGGGTGGACCTCTACCCCTCCAGTTAGATCTTCTTTTGCGTCTTCTGTGCGAACCAGGCATCATACCACCGTTGAAGAGCATATACATTACCGTGAATTCTGAGATATCTTTGTTTAGCAACTCTTCATCATCTGGAAATGACTAACAGACAAGACGAGCATACGAATTAGTGAACTTATGGTCTTATGGATAACGCTAAAAAGATTAGTAGGGTGAACAAACAGGAAATAACTAACATTAATACGCTCTGCATACTAATCGGGCAGCATCAAAACCCTATGGAGTCTCATAGCGAAACATGTAGCAGAAAGGTAGTCGGCTAGTTCACACACCCTGAAATACCTCTGATACCACCATTGCAAGTGCACCTTGAGATCGTCGAAGGTCAGAAGGTTCAAGCCAGAGGTTGTCATGTTATGCCTCAATAATGTCAGACGCCACTCTTGCAATTTGGACACCACTGTACTTAGATTCCCCTCCTTAAATGGATCATCCTTCCCATTATGCATAACCTTCAACATGTAATGAAGGGCTACGGTGCTCATATCTGTTGTCCACGAGAATGCACTGCTAGAGGATCCAGTCATGGTGAATTGTGAGTGGGAGCTGTGTATGTGTGCCTGCAGTTTGGTCTTTTATAGTATTCCCCTTCTACCCATCCCACGGCTTGAGGTTCATCCTTGCTCTGTGATTGCAATAGGGTGCAGGTTGAAGTTGGAAAGAAGGGCTGCTTGGGTGGTGGGTGGTTTTATATCTCACTTAGGTCTAAAAAAGCGGGCTGCAGCATGTTGTCGTTTTGGTCGGAGAAAGTAGTGGGACATAGGGTGTTGTCACTTCACTCTGAGACAGACAGTGTGTGGTATGTCGCTATGTGATAACGGGCGTCATGTAAGCAGCGTGTTGCCACCTCGGCTTTTCAGGCCGATGTGACAATAGGCTGGCAGCAACTCTCTTAGGCTAATTTAACAACACGCTGCCACGAATACTGAAATCGGGTTGAGAATGATGTTGGCAACGTGTTTTCTAATAGGACTAAAAAAGCTGAAAGCGGTGTGTAGAGTGTTGTCATTTTTCACTTCGAAAGGTGATGGATGCTTTAGGGTGTTTGCTTTGGCAGGATGCAGATACAAAGCAAGTTTTACGTAGGATCTTTTTTCAAATTATGGTAGTACATGCATGAAAGGGTGTTTGTGGGCTATTCATTGATAATTTGGAAATTTAAACATGTTATTTTATGGGCTGCCGAAAAGGCTTAAGTGATCATGCAGTTTACACGGTTACGGTCCAGTTTTCTTTTAAGTTTACGACTGCACCGTATAGGATATTTTAACCATATTTCAAGCATTAGTAGGAAATATTTTTACCATTTGTTAGGCATTATCGTAGTACATAAATGATATCTCAATAGAAGATAACTTAAGAAAACAAAATACTATAGCTGAATGTTACATAATCTAAGGAAGTAAAGCACCATATTATGTTTAGTACATCATGCATGAAAGAAAGAAAACTAACTGGTGTCCCTGCGCAGTGCTACTCCTCGTGTGGTCCCAAGCCTCCTACGGCATCGCACATTCCCAGAGGGATACGTCAGTTGGTCAGAGGCCTATCAAGGAGTACTCCTAGCAGGCCATACTGGTGCTATAGGAGTAGCGAAGACATCCTGTGATGGCTGACTCGGGCCGAGCACATCGGCGAGCTAGGAGGGACCAAGGACCGCACCCATGGGTTGCTGGTAAGGATCTACAAAGAAGTCCAAGTCGGCATCGTCAAGTAGAGAGAAGTCAGCGGAGGTGCTCACGCTCTGGTCTGGTGCTGCATGGGCCGCTGTTGATAAAGTTTTCATGTTAGTACAGCACATAATAGATGAAAGGAGACCACATGGTGTACTTGTAGTCATGGGAACGTACGGCACGGAACGCTACCAACTAGATCTCCCAGCATGTCCGGAGGGGGCCATCTGCGTGCATGATGTCCCAGTTGTGGCCTGGGGTGCATGTCAACCCTGTACAGCTGAGGCACATCCATGAACCTGTATGACGTCATTGTCCCTAGGCCTCCTACAAGATGTAAGCTAGACGATGTGAGTGGCCTTCTAGCGTACACACTGCAACGTCCCTCTCAGAAAGTCCATCGTGACTTCGAGCCTGTCCGTCCAGCCTACTCGTACCAGCAGTGCGTCCACCTCCTTCATGGCCTCTCTGGCAAGGTCACTCTTCGCATGTATTGAAAGGCTAGTTAGTTCATACAACTGCAGTAACGATACATTATATGGCATACCAAAGAAGTACTAACTGAGCGATAAAACATCGAGTCCGGCTGCGTGGGTAGGTGCCCGCTGTGGAGGGAATGTGCCTCGGAGGTGAGTCAACGACACGCACAACGTGAATGTGCGTGTGCGAACTAAACCACCAGATGTACTGCGTAAATGCGTCTTTGAGGTGCGTGCAGGCGATCTCCTCATGAATGTCCACCAACACATGCACCCACTGCTGAGCATGAGGCAACATACATGCCACCCAGCTCGCGCCACCAATGAAACCCTTTCGTAAGCTTTGCATAAAAAAACCTTGGCGCTAGTAGTGAGAACATCGCAAAAATAATGCAATTGGAATTGGCGTGAAAGAGCACTCCGTGTGCCGCGCTCGATGGGACAACCTCACCCGGTGGGGATGGGGAAGACTGCGGAGGCGAACTACCTCATGACATAGTGCTGCGGCTATCGTCTCGGCGTGAGCGTCAAACACCAGATGGTGCCGTGTCAACCAAAAGGCAGCGTCATGGGTGCATTACACGGAGAGGCCATGAGGTGCTCGCATGCCTACTAGCTCCGGGAGATAAGGACACCAGATGACATGATCATCTATCAGCTGGTCAAACATCACTATGTACTCAGGGTACGAAGCGTGTGATGTGACAGGCGTGAAAGTCGGCTGCAAAAAAAGGAATAGTCCAAAGTTAGACAAAATTTTTTTAAAATTATTGCATAATTCAAGGTAAAAGTCATTTTACTAACCTGTTAGTGACACCACAATATCCCCATGGTAGGACGGTCGATGTCATCCCTAGGGGCGCTGTAGAAGCCTACTCCGTAGAGTCCCAAATCCATCTGCGGCCAGCCGATCTGGAACTTTTTGAAAGACTGTAGGATCGAATGACGACAATCAGAGGGGGGGTGAATGATTGAGCGGAAGATAAAATCAAAATTTTCTTAATTCACAAAACCCCCTAAATTAATTATGAAATATTGCTCTCGGTTTCAACAAAAAATAGATTAACAGACGTTCACTAAAACTGTAATTACCGAAGATCCAACCGTCGGATTGATGTAAAATTTTAACTGTATAAACTAGATTCAAATCCAAAACTAACGCAATAAGAATCAGCTCAATCGAATATACGGATCTAGAGTTATAACCTTCGCAAGTTGACTATATCAAATAATGACGAGAATAGATCTAACCTTAATAACAAGATTAATCAACTTCCCTTGATGGCGCCGATCGCTCGTCGCGCGGGAACTCCGGGAGTTGAATCCAGCCGCAAGAAAAATTTCCGTTGCTCAAGAGAAATCATGTCACAAGTATGTGCATGCAAGAAAAAGATAATTATCAACCTTGGATTGTATTTACAGGCTATTTGGCGAACAAATAACATAGCCTTTCTAATCCTATGCGGCCGACCACCGAGAACGCCAAGAATCCAAGACCTGCTGACCGCAAGGACTTTTCTCTGGCGCAAGGATCTTCGACCACGAGGACACAAAAGTCGTATGCAAGAAATTATCTAGTCGCGAAACAACCTTACGCTAGAACTTCGGCCGCAAGAACCAACTAGCGACCGCCGACCTCGAAGATTTTTTATGCAAAGAAATCGAGGTAAATAACTAATCGCGGTTGGATGAACAAAAGCGCAAAACCACCATGAAGAAAGCCCGGAAAACTTCTAATCGCCTATAACATGCATGCAAAACTTTCTAGCATAATGTTGGCAAGTAAACTTCTTGCATGCATGTAGTCCAGCCGGCGGCGAGCAAACGATGTCGCATAAAAGCGCCGCTTTAAAAAACTTCTTTATTTTTTGTCTAACAATACTCCAACATAAAAGAGTACAAACCCTAATTCCTTGCTCTCATAAGCAGAGACACCTCCCCTATTTATCTTGAGCAACCATAAAGAATTCGTATACAACTCCACTTGGCTAACATATTGTCACGGTTTATATACAATTCCACTTATTAACATGGCCCAATCTGACTTTTGCAGCGTTGACGGCCCTGCGCATACGTGACTAACGACCTCCATGTGCATGTTCTCTCTAGCCAAACGTCCGCATGACATCCTCGACCACAGGACCTCAATTCCTCCACGAACCCGGTCCGAACCTCGGTTCGGTCCGTCATCGACCACGTTAGCCCTCGAGCAACACACGCACCGCGAATAAACAAACAAGCGCATCCAGAGCACAAGTCCACGACTTGACTCAAAGTCAATCCATGCAACCACTCACATGAGTGCATTGCATCAAATAAAATCATTAATCAATCATAATTATGCTCAATGGTCGGTGCCTCGCCCTTAGGCGGTAGCACTAGGAAAACAACCAACACTCAAATTGCTTCAATTTGAAGATCCAATTCAAATCAAACTCAATTTCAAATCAATCCAATCTCAAATTTTGTCAATTACTCATCACACACAAGGATAGACCTCCACATGGTCTTTCAAAGACCAAAGCTGAAGTGGTAGAGGACACCCTGCGAGAATAGACCAGCCCCCCACGCGACAACAATAAATGCATAAAGACCACGATGCGTGGTAGCGATGCTGGTGGTCTCCACGCTAGCTACGGGATCTCCTCAATGTCGGCATTTGCGATCAACCTCATGTACTAGATTATATGCTTGTCGATGGTGTCCCTATGGGAGGAGCAGAACAAAACCCAGCCGAAGAGCCACAACAGGTATGCCTCGAAGTGGCAACTAACAACGTACTCCCCTGCTCCATATGCCATCCTCTCAGGCTGCAGAAAGTAATGATCAGTTTCACAACTTTAAGAGATAAGGAAGTAAAATTTAGACAAAGTTAATATCATTTATGTAGAACTGTACCAGCCACTTCTGTGTCGGACCGTGCGTAGAAGTGAAAGGTGTGTAGCCATGCTCAGCGGGTAGCACATCTGTGAACCGGGCTTGGAGCTCCGTCTGCCACTCCAAGTGGACGTCGTGAGGCACTATCGCGTCCCTGGTGCAAGGAAAGCCCAGAAGGTAGCTCACATCCTCCAGTATCGGCACCATCTCACCGCATGGGAGGTGAAACGTATGCTGCGTCTTTGGTCGCTAGCGATCTACCAAAGCGCTAAGCAAACTCTTGTCGTACGGGAGTCTCCTAGAGGCACCACGCCTATCCTGCGCATCGATGACAGTCGCCTCCACCATCCGTTCTATAACGTTAGTACGAAATCAAATGCATAATAAAATTGAATGTAGTGATTAGAAATAGAATTTGAATACAATAAAAGGATTAGACATTAAAATCCATAAACGCTAACACCTTTGAAATCACACATACAAATTCAAACCAAATAGAATGCGATAATAACACATCCAACATCCATACATGCATTACACATCCTATGTCTATACATGCATTACATATAGGAATTAGACATATCACATTGACATGTGAGCAAATCAATTTTATATGCAAAGCCTATGCAATAATGTCACAGCCTCTGAACTATCGGGCAATACTTGAAAGAGTGTCCCATCTCCTTACAAACTGAATATTTCTTTACACAATGCCACCTTTCTATAGCATCCATGTCGTTTCTTATACGTCTTGTTTATCGCCGCCCTACACCCTTGAGCCTGCTGACATCAGGAACCCACCGTGTATCCTCCCATCTCTGATGCTCCGTGAACAAACTCACCACTCGAAAGATGTAAATTTCTCCGCTCCAAGTTGCCATCGTCGCTTTTTCATTGAAGAATTGTGACAAGAATATACATGGATCTATACGGATTGTTGAGCAGGCAGCCATTACGTGCGAGCATGGCTTGTGTAAGAAACGAGACTTATGCAGCTGCAGACACATGTTTGCCGATGTAGAATGCATTCATGAGCAACTTTACGCTGATTCGTCCCACGTTTGGCTTTCTCTTTACACAGTATCTCAAAACGAAGCTCCTTCGTGCCCATCTTCAATGCTCTATGCATCTCCTCTTTTTTTTCTTTCTCCTCCATGTACGTACATATCACCTATGAGTATTTCATATCATGATTACTCATGTGGACTAATGCCCTAGCATAGCGATCCATAAAATACTTTGCAACACCATGAAGAACACCCTCCACTATAGCAACAAGAGGAAGTGGTCTCAGGCCTCGCATGACCCAATTGTAAAACTCAGCCAAGTTTATCGTCATAACTCCATACCAGGCACCATCAATGTCATAAAGTAATGCCCATTTCTCCCTAGGCTCACGCTCTATCCATTTGGAGAAGCATTTTGTGGATCTTCCATTTCTCTGGACCAAGTGCGGAGGGTCCGTGGGTAACACTTTTAGTGCTACTGGAGCCTCCTCTGTGCCAGGCATTGGCCTCTTCACCGCCTTCACTGTATGCCTTGATATCAACTCATCCAACTTTTTTCACAGTGCATCAAACTTTCTCTGTTGGATCTGGTCGCACAATCTCTTAAATAGCTTCGTAAGATCCTTGTTCTTGAACTACTTGTAGAAATTAGCATCCATGTACCGCTAGCACCATCTACTTCATAGATCAGGCCATGGTCCCACCAATCATGTATAGCAAACACTCTAGGCCGCTGATCCACGGCTCCAGCTTTCACATTCCTTAGAAACCATAGCCAGCTTTCTATGTTCTCACCCTCCACGAATGCGAACGCTACTGGAAGAACCGAAAGCAAAGAATGCCCGCTTGATTATCATCTTCTCAGGGAAGCGCTACAAGGGCCGCTCACAAATATCGATATAAGTTCTAGGATTTCTTTCCTTGATCACCACAAGCATCGTATGGTCAGCATTGGTTTTCTCAAATGCTTGCACCAACAACACTAATGGACAACCATTCTCAGTTGCCAATCTTAGTACGAACTCCAGAACTTCGGTCCATTTAGTTCTACTAACTCCTAGTACGTGCAATCCTGTCTCTGAAACCCTACTCTGTGCAGCTTGAGGTCATGCAATCTACTATCCAACGAGAATATGTGGTACAACCATCTGTTAGCCATGCCCCACGAACGCTCACCAGCAGGTGACAGGCCAGCCATAACACTTGAAAAATGACTAAGCTCCACTCCTTGTGCACCCATCTGTGGAACCCCTTCTCCGTAGTGTATTTTAAATTCTACTCGCTCGTCCATACCTGTCAAACATTTCATGAATTTTTTAATGATCGCACGACATATGCTGCCACCTTTCAAGTATTAATTTACCCATACGACGACATACTCTACATCAATTCAAACAACTACTGCAGCCTTACAAAAATTAATTTTTTATATCACATTGTATCTCTGTCGCAATTCCAAATTGCGACAAAGAATATCATAATCGAGGATTGTGACATAATCTTTATGCATAATTTGGACATCTCTGCAGTGTAAAACTGTTATTTTTTGGCATATTATTTCTGTAATTTTTCATTAAATATATATTATTTAAAAAAAAACATTTCTGGTTGATGATTAGGAGAGGAAAATAATCTAAAATGACTTATTTACCCCTCTCCTCCTTTTTCCTTCCATCATGTGGGCCCGACGAGCTCACAGCGACCACTACCAACACCACCAGTCACCACTGGCGAGCCGTTCTTGGGAGCACTAGTAGCCCCTGTTGGAACTGCCCGGCCACCATCACCGACGAGCCATTGAGCATGAACAACGAGTCATCCCACAGCAGCCTCGCGAACCCGTAGGAGGTCGCGAGTGAGGACGGTCACAACCATTCACGAGAAGGTGGGTCAGTCGGAGGGCGATGGCCAACTGCAATGTGTCAGTACGTGGAGCTCGGCTGGAGGTGGATGGCAGCGGCAACACGGCGAGGAGGTGGTGGCTTGGACGGTGACAAATTTGATGGCGGCGGCATTGCGAATGGAGTCGAAGAACACGACAAAATTCCAACGAGATGCTGCACGATCGCCACAATTTCGTCAGGGGGAATGATCAAGAGGACAGGGAACACAATGTGGCGTGATGTAGTCGGATGTAGCTCTGCCGCCTGAGCTTGTAGATTCTCCTTGTTCTCCTCACACTGCCGTCGGGCACTTACGCACTTGGCACACGAGGCAGACATAGGCAAGGTTCAAAATACTGTCCAAATAAAAAAATTAAAAAATTTCAAATTGTTAGAGTGATTTTAGAAATTTCACCTAATTTTGGAGTATTTTAACTGGATTTCATGTTTTTACTAGATTTGACACTATTTTTTTTGTGGAGAAATATAATACTATTTATGAGGAATACAAATAAAAATTTTACAATAAACTCACAAAGCAACTTTAGCTCAGTTGGTATGTAGAGCGGACGGAGGGCTAAAGTCCATGGTCCGGGTTAGAGTCCTGAAACGGTAGGTTGTGTTGCAATTTTTTTTCTTCTGGTTGTGAACTACACAAAAAATGCAAAAACTAATGAACAAAAATGCCACCAAGGGTGGGACTTGAACACACAACAACCAGGTGAGGGTACCTTACCAACTGAGTTAGACCGCCAATACGTACTCATATTTTTTTTCTTAAGTTTTTCTTGCCTCGAGAAACCATTTCACAAGAGGCTGAAAATCATCGAAATTTTGGGGATTTCATCAGACATTTTGGTTTCAAATTTACCAAAATTCAAATTTGATTTTTGAATTTAGTCCCAATTTTGGTCGAAATTCCAAAATATCACCGAAATTTCGGATATCGGCCACCTCTGGGATGTGAACTGAAAACAAAATTTGAAACCCTGGGGCGTAGGTGGTCTAAATCTTGGTGTCAACAAAGGCTCAAAAGCATCATAGCATATCGAGGCGATCCACGATAATCCATGACTCTTGAGAAGTTGAGGCGCGCTCTCCCCGGCGATTGTTCCAGCGCTAAAAGTTAGCCAAAATTCATTGCTCGCGCCATTCAAAATCATGCCTAGGCTTTAATCTATGCCATCTCCATCGATAATCTTCTATTCTGATTGATTGTCATGTTATTGCTATTGGAGGTGGATTTTATTGCAATTCAGACCGTTGTTGACGAATACTTATACCAGGGGTACCCCACAGCAAGGTATACATCTATTTCAAGATCGTTTCTCTCTCAGTCGTACGGACATGGCGACAAGATTGGCAGCAATGCAGAGTGTTGGACGGGGTATTACCAAAGTCTCCGTTCCTCACAGATGGGATTATCACTGAATATTGGCTAGAACACCAAATGATCCGTCTTGGGCCCAGCCCTAGGCCTCGTGGGGCCACGAAAGATCCTCGGCCTCATTTAGGCCCACTAAAGGCGGTCAGGCACGGCCTCGGTCGGGACGCTCCCGACTCCGACACAGCCCGCAGTCGGGCGCCCATGAGCTCAGAACTAGGACTCGGGTCGGCGTCCTGCGACCTCGACTTGGCCTCGGTCGGATCGGAGGAACTCGACTCGGCGGCCTCCGCCACGTCGTCCCGATCAACTTGGCTGGTCACTGCCCGTGGATCTGACAGCCATCTTTGGGCGGGTGGCTCCTTCCCAAGGTGGCGAGAGGCCGCCCAAATCAACGCCCATCCCTTCACCCGTCGAGCCTGATGGAGAAACGCGCTCCTTCGGCGACACAGGCCTGACATAAACAGCGTCGGCATCGGCAAGCGCGCATAGAAGCGAGTCGCCCCTTCCCGGAGCGGCGCTCGTATGTCTACCAACCCGGCGTGGGATGGCGAGGACCCGTCGATCGCCGATCACGGGACCGAAGCCGGGACTCCGGCGTAGCATACCCTACCTTTTCTCTAAACTCCCATGTAACTTGCCCCTCGCCTATATAAGGGCGGGACCCATAAAGGAAGGGCATTGATTCAATTGATTCATCGGGATCGATCCAAGCATCCGAACTCCCCTGAGCACATAGCTCTCCCTCATCTTACTCGGACGGGCGCGTTAGGCCAGCCACATTGACCTCGCTTGTAACACTTGTAATCCACTACACCACGAGCAATACAAAACCACCACCACCAGCTGGGCGTAGGGATATTACATTAAGCGGTATACATCTTGGGCTCCACTGTGTCTAACCATTCAAGGAGAGGCAGCGTGGCCCTATGCTTACAAATTTACTTGCCGATTCTGAAACACGATAGTTGGCGCGCGGTAAAGGAATCTTCGCGTCATCATCTTCGTCTCCGGACTCGATCACCTCCTTGATGGCTTCCTTCACCTGACGGCGCGCGTGCGGCGGGGCTGAATCGCTTCCGGCTCCCTCAACCGTCGCCACTCCGGTGGGAAGAGCTTCGTGCTCGTCCCGCCACCTCTGGCGAGCCTCCGCTACAGCCAGACTCCACTCGCCAGCAGCCCGGCGACCTCGGTTTGAGGCCCCGCCGAGCCTCGGCGAACTGTCCGGCTGTGTTGCATCTAGCGGCGTCACGAGCCTGGCGAGAACCGCCCCGCAAGCTCGCGACTCATGGCGATGGTTGGCTATGCGCCCGATCTCCGTCCACGAGCTGCTGGAGGTTTCCTCGGCGACAACTCCAGCTCCGGCGGAGCACACTACGAGCGAGTTGTACTCTCGCGAGTGGAACATGGCGGCGTGGTGACGGCCGTGACCCGTAGAGTCGAGAACACGCCGCCCGTGGCGTCGAGAATGTAAGGCGGAGAAACCTCGAGCTTCGCCCATGAGCCAGCAGCAGCCTTGAAACAATTTGGAAACTCAAAAAGCCCAGTGGACAAACTCGAGCCGACACAGGGCAGCACCGGCTGAGCCCTCACGTGCTGGCGTTAGCGGCGTCTTGCGCATGCGAGTCGGCGTCAGCGGCGAGGTGCAGCGGTCTTCGTTCTTCCCCCCGCCCGGCCAAAAATGTCGTTATGGCAGCAATCTTCGCTCAGCGGCATCCCAGCAAGAGACCCGACCAGGCCAAGGCCACGTGCAGAACCCGGGTCTTTGGTGGAAGCGTCTTCCGTGCAACACATGCAAGGCTCGGCTCCCATCACTCGAGGGGCTTCTTGAGCCACAGTCGTCACTTGCCAGCGATGGGACCAGCGAGGTCCAGCGAAGGCGGCGCCGCTCATGGCGGCCCAGACCTCGCGCACTCCGGTCGCCACCTCGAAATCCGCGGAGAAGGGTAATGGGCCAAGCGGCCCGATCGCGGGCCGTCGGCAACGATCGGCACGCCACGCCGCTTAAGCCTGACGGCCACGGGCCTCGGGCATTCTGCCGGAAGATCCGCGCAGATTTCCTGCCGGTTCGGGCACCCGTCAACATCGCCAAGTACCTTTGGGCGACAAACCCGATGTGCGGTTGGAAGACTACTAGCTCGCATCTTGGGCGAGGAGCTCTTGATGATCTTTCATCATCGATTACCTCCCCATCTACCTCGCGGACTCGGCTCGAGCACTGGCTCAAAATGCACCTTACGAACACCATCAAAATTTGGGCCGACTGAAGAACCTCTTCGTCGGCCTTCGGGAGCACTTATAAGCGCTCACAGGAACTCCACAGGGGCCGGAAGAGGCTGCAAGCGGCGACCGAGGAGTCTCTCCGGGACTATATCCGGCACTTCTCCTAGCAATGCAACGAGCTCCTCGACATTTGCGACGCCGATGTCGTCGGGGAGTTCATCTACGGTACTACCTCCAAAGCTCTGGTTCTGGTGGGCTGCGCCAAGCCCAGGACCACCAGGAGCTCTGGACGCCGCCACCAACCACGCCTCGGCGAGGCATGGGGGAGCCATCTTCGACAAGGGAAGGTCAAGCGGGACTCGGTCGATGCGCCCCCCCTCGGCCGTTCAGACAAGCAGGCGGAAGGGAAGCAAGGCGCGAAGGCCGCGTGGTCGCCGCCCGCCCGCCATGCCAAATGCGAGCCTGACGAGCGCTGACTACTTGGCGGTGATGGACGGCCGTGTCGCATCACGGTACCCGTCAAGCACAAATCTGAGGCTGCGAGACCACTGGCGCTTCATTTTGGAGCCCCGGATCTGCGAGAAAAAGAAGGCGGGCGGCGAGTTCCCGAAACCAGCGGCTGCCTCATGATCTTTGGCGGGCCGGCAAATTCTGCCGACAAATGGCAGCGAGCTTGCCTTCGCGAGTCCACCGCGGCCTCACGCGTGCCCAAACTACCTCCGATGGTGAAATCGCCGATCACATTTGATCGAACAACCACCCGACCCGTCCGCGCGGAGAGATATCCTGATCGTGGCCCCGTTAATGGGCCAAAGCGCTGTCTAAGGTGCTCATGGGCCGGCGGCGATAGCCTCAACATCCTATATGTTGAGACTTTTCGGCGCCATAGGAATCCCTTGCTTTCGCGTCTCCGGCCAAAACAAAGCGCCACTCCAGCGTCGTCACGGCGGCGAGCCTATCCACTCGGGTAGATCGATCACTGTTACAGCCGGAGCAGGACAACTTCCGCCAAAACCCTCACCTTTGAGGTCGTGGGGTTTCTGGCTCCTACGCGCCATCATGGGGAGGCCATGCTACGCCCGCGTTCATGGCGGTCCCCAACTACACCTACCTCAAGTTGAAGATGCGGGGCCGACGAGTCATCACCGTGGCGCGTCTTCAGCTCCCTACAGCTATGAGCGATTCTGTTGTCGTCGGCGCTCATCGCGTCCGCCGAGCTCGAAAACCTCGGAGAAACCTCGAATCGCCCCGACTCCGACAAGTGGGCCGGGATCCTTCAAGTCCGCCGAGGACACAAAAAGTCGTGATCGATCGAGGATCGGCCAAGACCGTCTTGATCGAACCACGCTCCCGCCAAATAGGAAGGCGCTTCGTTGACTTCGCCAGCATGTCGAGATGTCTTCGCGCAGAAGCCCTCAGACATGCGGGCATCCCAAGGGAGTCATGAGCACTCCTTGAACATCAGGCTGGCTCAGGCGATCGCCCAATGCTTCGCCCGCCGGCGAGGAAAGCACAAGATCATAGGAGGAGATCGCCATGCTTTTGGCGCGGGGTTTATAAAAGTCGCCACCCAGTGGCTAGCCAACCATCGCTTGTAAAAAAGAAGTCAGGGCAATGGAGAATGTGTTGATTACGGGCTGAACAAGGCATGTCCCAAGGACCCTTTTCCATTGCCTCGCATCGACCAAGTTATCAACTCCACGCGAGTGCGAATCCTGTCGCTTTACGGATGCCTACTCGGGCTACCACCGAATAGCGATGAAAGAAGTCCGACCAGCTCACGACTTCTTTCATCACTCCGTTCGGCTCGTTTTGTTCATCGTATGATGCCATTTGGTCTAAACGCGGGTGCTCGTACGTGCGGCGATGTGCATAGCGTGTTTGTGACGGATAAGCGTAACATCGAGCGTCGTCGATGACATCGTCGTCAAAACTAAGAAGGCCGATGACCTCGTCACCAGAGCTTAGAAGACTTTTGCGAGGCTCACGGCGGTTTCATATAAAAGCTCAACCACGAAATCGTCTTGGGTTCCCCAAGGAAAATTTCGGCTTCATCATCTTGGCTTGGCGCCGAAAGCCAATCGGAGAAGATCTCGCGATCATGAAGATGGGCCCGATCGGCGACCTAAAAGAGTCGAGGCGATAGGATGCCTTGTAGCCTTGGTGTTGCATGTCTCACCTTGGCGAGCGCGGAATGCCGCTCTACAAGCTGCTCAAGAAGTCTGATCATTTAGGTTTGGGCCTTGAGGAAGCCCTCAACCGTGAAGGTGTTCTGACCTCACCTCGTCTTGAGTGGCCCAGGCCTTGAGGCTACTCCTCCTTTACATCGCCGCCATGACCCAGGTTGTTAGCACGGCGCTTGTTGTGGAGAGAGCCGAAGAAGGCTATGTGCTCAAGGTACAACGGCCGGTGTACTTCATTAGTGAAGTACTCTCCGAGTCCAAGGCTCGGTACCCGCAGGTACAGAAGCTGCTTTATGCGGTGCTCATCGCGAAGAGGAAGTTGGTCCACTACTTCGACCGGCACCCCGTCTCCGTGGTGACCTCCTCGCCGCTCGGAGAAATAAATGCGCAACATGGCCTTCAAGATTGCCAAATGGACTGAAGCCAGGCGCCACCGGCAGAAGAACCAATCTTGGGCGATGTGCTTGACGGGTCCTACACCAAACGAGGCGGAGTCTTTGGGGTCGTCATTGTTTCCTCGCTCGGGAACAAGCTCGATCATCCATCAAGCTGCTCTTTAGCGTGATAACTCGCGTCGCCCGTCTGAAAGCCCTAAATCAGCGGTCTCCGGATCACTGCCGACCTCGTAGCGGCGACTCGTACGTGCAGCGACTCCAAGCTTGTGTCGACCAAGTCATGAAGGCCTCGGAGCCTCGTGGCGCCCGCATGGCAGCGTCTTCTGGGGGAATGCACATAAACTTGAGGAGAGATTCAAGGGTTTGAGCTTCACTATAGCTACGGCCTTCAGCGGTGAAGCCGACTACAGCCAATCTCGCCTCCAGCGGGAGTCGGTCTGCCGAGATCTTCGTCTTCGACCTCCATAAGCCTTCGTCCGTTGGACTCGCCTTCAAGCGGTAGCCAGAGCTCTCCGGGTGCGATCGCTCCGGCTTGCCGGACGGTCGAGCAGCGGGACCATCCGGGTCGAGACCCGCAGCGTCTTGGTTGCCAACTCCTCATTGGAGAAGCCCTTCATCGGGGTTGGTGACGGATCGCTCCCGCCGACCAGCAAGGCAGCGCCTCGTTAGTGAGCGAAATCGCCGTCTGATGGGAAGACCTCTGAGGAGCCTTGAGGTCCTCGAGTGCGATACTGGCGGACCAAGGGAAGCAGTGCTTGCTTTCGACATCCACGGCGGTGTCTGCGGCCACCACGCCGCCTGCCGGTCCCTCGTGGGGAAAAGCCTTCTGCCAAGGTTTCTCTTGTGCCAAGCTGCCGTGGCTGACGCCGAAACAAATCGTTACTTTGTGAAGGGTGCCAATTTTTTGCTCGGTAGACACATCTTCCAGTGCAAGTCTTGCAGACAATCCCCATCACTTGGCCATTCACCGTTTGAGGACTCAATCTGGTCGGGCCCTTCAAAAAGGCGCCCGGGGGCTTGACCCACCTACTTGTCACGGTGGACAAGTTCACCAAGTGGATAGAAGCCAAACCGGTCGCCACCATCACTTCGGTGCAGGCGGCCTACTTCTTCCGCGACATCGTTTATCGGTTTGGAGTCTCGAACTCCATCATCGCGATATGAGCGCAGTTCACGGGAAGAAATTCCTTGAGTTCTGCGGCGACTTCAACATTAGCGTCGGTGAAACGTGTAGTGGCCCATCTGCGGACCAGCGGCTTGGTCGGCGGGCGAATGGCATGATCCTCAAAGGGCTCAAGCGCGAATCTTGAACGGCGAAGAAGAAGTTCGCGGGGCGATGGGCGGTCGAGCTACCCTCCGTTCTTTGGAGCCTGCGGACCACACCGACCCGGTCGACCGGGTTTACACCATTCTTCCTGGTGTTCGATGCTAAAACCGTCCTGCCGACCGATCTGGAGTATGGTGCCTCAAGACTACAAGCCTTCGACGAGACATGGGGGCTCGACGCGCAACAAGACGCCATCGACCGGCTTTTCGGCGAAGCGCGCGATGTAACCGTTCTGCGATCGACCAAGTACCAGCGAGCAGCTGCGGCGCTACACGGCCCGCGAATCCGCGGAAGGTCGCTTGGCGTGGGCGACACAGTCTGCGCCCGGTCGATCCAACAGGAGCAGAGGCACAAGTTGTCTCCTCCGTGGGAAGGGCCCTTCACCGTCGTGGAGGTCCTCGGGCCAGCACCTTCGACTCAAAGATGTTGATGGCAACATTGTACCTAGCATGGAATATTGAGAAGTTAAAGGCGATTCTATCCTAAAACTTTTCCTTTATTCCTGCGTCTCGGCTAAACCTCAGGAGTTCGAAGTCGGCGTGCCGACCACATCTGGTCCTCATCGCCACTCGGGGCTACTTGTTCGCATACTCACCCAAAGCAGGCGCCCAGCGCCAGGCCATCGCGACCCCCTAAGCGGCAACCCTTTGGCCCAAGTGCTCGACCTCGCCCGGCCTGACTGGTTCTTAGTAGCATTTTCGGCAAAAAGGAAGTGCCGTCTTGAGCAGTCCTTGGTCAATCTGGGACACGCCTTTGGGCTGTCAATTCTATTGCTATCTTTGCGTTTCCCTCGAAGTATCGGTAGCTCGACCTCTCGCTCACTCGACCCAGCCAGGTTCCTAAGGGCTACGGTCATTCAGCGAGTGCTCATCACAAAGGGGAAATGCAAGATATCAAACAGAGTTTCCAAAATACATATTGTAAGAACATTACATCACACAGAAACAAAAGTTAGGCATGGGTGCCTGGAGGGTTCTCAACGGAGTATAAGTAAATGCGTCGAGATATCGCTCACGGCGACCGCCTTTAACCACCTACCGTCTGCCCTGCCGCCTCTAGCCCGCGCACCGATCTCGTAAGCCTTGATCCGGCGGCGGTCACGATCGCTCAAGGTGGAAGGAAGCGTCCTTGTTGGCATGACGAGCCAGCATGTACTCCATGCGTCGGCGGCGATTCCCGGCCCGTCGGCGAACACTCCGCATAAAGTCTTGGCGGTCGGCCAAAGGCCTCGGCCTCTGGGTGAGGCGAAGGTGTGATGTGAGCATGATACCTCCGGCTCGTTCAACCTCACCCCCAGCGGCTCTAAGCTCCTTCCCATGCTCTCGAAGGCTGGGCGGAGCATGGACAGGAGGTTCTCGCGTGTGGTCCAGCGCTCCGCGTGCAGCCTGGCCAGCTCTTCCCCGGCGTCCTCGGCCCGAGCCCGCAGCGACGCCACCTCCTCGCGCGTCTTCGCGTGCTCCTCCTCGGCAACCTCAGCCCGAGCCCGCTGCGCCTGCGCCTCCTCGTCGCGTCTTCGCGAGCTCCTCCTCAACGGCGGGACTCGAGCCCATTTGCGGAAATACCTCCGCCTCTGGCGGCGGTTATTCGCGGCACAGATGTCGAAGAGGCCTTGACCTCGTCGGTCTTGACCGCCGAATCCGTCGCTTCGAGCTCCGTTGCGAGATTGCCGAAGCGGTTGGGGCGTCGGAGGCCGCTCATTCAAATCGTCCACCTCCCCTGGCGGCCCCCTTGCGCATGAGCGGTAACTGCTGAGCCGAGCGAAGCGAGAAAAAGAAAAGCGACTCAACGTCGGCAAAACGAGTCAAGGCCATTCGAAAACCAAGCAAAACTCACTCACGGGAGAGGGTTCCTAATCTGAAAAGATGTGAGGCGGTAATCTGCCCCTCGTCGTGGCGACGAAGGACCGGCGTCGATGCGGGGCCTCTTGGCGTTGGAGCCATGAGTCAGCTGCGCCTCAGCTTGCAGCCCTCGGTTGTCTGCC
Source organism: Guadua angustifolia (assembly GCA_036346375.1). Lineage (NCBI taxonomy): Eukaryota > Viridiplantae > Streptophyta > Magnoliopsida > Poales > Poaceae > Guadua > Guadua angustifolia. The sequence goes on along the minus strand of CM070504.1, from coordinate 76,297,514 downwards.
GCTTCGCCATCTAGTGTTAGAGATGCAAACCTCTCCTCTCGTCTTTGCGAAGAGTGCGAGAGCGAAGGCAAGGAGCAAATGGTTTGGCGTGGTCGCTCTCCGCCCCCATGCCCGTGTTTATAAGTAGGCGGAGGCGGTCAGCGCGCCGCCGAGGCGAGCATCGCCGCGCATTAAATCCACTCCTGCTGCGGCCGGCGTGTCCTTTCTCTCCCGCTCGCATTAAGTGCGATGGGGGCGGCGGCGGAAGGACACCGCCAGACGGGTCTTGTGCTGACTCTTGATTTCGGCTCTGATTGGGCAGCCGCACTGACCCTATGAAGAAGGCACGGGCAGGCCATGGCGGCCAGGTGGCGAAGGGCCCATTGGCTCAACCACCCGGCGGAGGCTAGCGAGGCCCACGACCACGTCGTCTCCAACAGCGGAATAAAAAGTTAAGCGATTCTATCCTAAAACTTTTCCTCGTTCCGTCTGAATCTTCCATCCCTCTGAGTTCAAGCGGCTTGCGTGGCGACCAGCTTGGATCCCACACACGCTTCAGACTCTGAGTTCACACACTTACACGGGTTGGTGACCCGACTGGCCATTTGGTTCTCCCTAGCGGTAACCCTCTCGACCCAAGTGCTATGGCCCTCGCCCAGTGATTCACGGTTTAGTAGTGCCGTGATAGAAGGAAGTGCGGTGCGGTGCGATCCATAGTTGGTTAGAACAATCCTTTCAGCGCAAGTCTTGAGACGAGCGATTTATACTCTAGTTCCTACACTCACGGGTCGGTGACCCGGTAGCTCTCGATTCCCCTAGCGGTAATCCTCTCGACCCAAGTGCTTTCTGACCTACACCCAGCTGACCTACGGTTTGAAGTAGTGCTTGCCAGTAGAAGAAGTGCCCGTGGTCACGATCCATAGTTGATCGAGAACACTCCTTTTTCGTGTCGAGTGCAAGCGAGCGTTTAGTTCCTAGGTCCTATTTTTCTTTGAGCTTTCCTCAAAGGTGTTAATATCCGACCTACGCTTGTACAACCCAGCGGTTTCTAAAAGCTATGATAAATCAAATGTTTATCACCTCGAAGTCACGAAGGATAAAAAGTCGACCCTACGGAATGGCCGGCCCAGCCAAAAGCTAAAAGCGAACTTCAATTCATTACGACAAAGTTCCTTACATTGTTAAAGGCAAAATATCTAACTTTTTCCGCTCGGTGGAGGATGCTCTATGGCGATATCCGTGGCGATCACTATAAGCGTCTTGGTCGACACAGGTATTGAACTCGTCGACCTCCTCATCGGTCGGTCATGGCAACCCCCTTTGCTAACGGCGGCAAGGTCAATGCCGTCATAGTGGGAAGATAGCAGCAGCAGCCGAAAGCTCGAGATCGATCCTAAGCTCACCGAACGCTTCGGCGTGCTTTCCGACAGCGGGCTAACTGCGGCGGCAAGTGAGCTCGAACCACGGGCGGCGGTTCCAAACACCGGTTGCGAACCTCTGGCCAACCCTCCAGAAGAGTCGCCCGGCTCGGCGATACCTTTCGGGCGCTTCTTTCTCCGCCCATTCCTTCGCCGACAGGGCCACTTCCCGCGACGTGGCCATTGTGTCACGCTCCTCCACCGCCAGTTTTTGCACTTCCACGGCGTCGTAGAAATTCTTTTGCAACTCTGCAGATCGAAGCAATATCAAAAAGCATGCGGCAATCCCACGATCGCGAAGACTAAGCCCGACATTGGGTTGCTTACGGTATTGGAAGTTGTCGGCGGCGAAGATCCTCCTCGGCCTTAGCGGGCCTCTTAGTCGCGTCGCGGCGTCCTCCTCTTGATCCGACTCTTCGAGCTTGATCGCGCTCACCGGGCGGATCACCTCGATTACCTGCGGTTTCTTCGTGGCGGCAGCGGCGTCCTTAGCGGCTGGCCATTTGCGCCGGGGAAGACTCAAGCTTCGGATATCCTCGTCTCCGGAGACTTGGTTATCCGAAACACTCCTCGGCAGCGCCTTGGAGAACTTATCCGGCTCAGCGGGCCCGTCGCCTCCGTTCGCTTCGTGCGCGAGAGCTTCCGCGCGTCACTCTGCTCGGGCCTTGAGCAGTTTGCCCTCTTTGATCGTCGTCCTCGCGACCACTCTGAGCCCCGAAGAACGACTTCTCCTCCGTCGGGCCTACAAATTCTGCGAAACGGACGCCCTATCAACCCATAAATAGCTAAAAACTCATCAAAAACTAAGGATGGGGTTTGGTTGGTTTACCACACCGATCAGGCGGGTTACCCGAGAAATGGTGTCGTATATACAGGTGGATTCGAGGCGAGGCAGAACCCATACGGACCTAGCTCACCTCGGCCTTGATGACTTGTTGCTTGTCATCAGAGGCCTCCGCCCCTCCCTCCATGCGCGTCGTCCAGCCTGAGCAGCGGTGGCCGGTGGGTCGATGCGGCAGGTCGGCCTGAGCAAAAGCGCTGGCGGACTCCCGGGGCCGCCCGATTGGCTTTAACTTCGGCGGAGGTCAGCAGTGGCTCCTCCGCCAAGCTGGGACCATCTCCAATGTCTGGACCGCCCCTTCAGCGGGCCTGGCGGCAGTGGTAAGGTCGCGGCAGGCGCCGAGACCACGCCCGGTGGCGCGAGCCTGGCGGTGGCGAGAGCTCTCAGCCGCCCCGCCCGGTCTCCGATCGAGGCCCGAACCCACCAAGGGACGCCAGGGCCTCCTCGTACCCCGACTCCTCTGGAACCCTCTCCTCTGCTTGTTGGTCCCAGATGCGCGTGGCGCTTAGCTTTCGGTATCCGCGCCTCGGCGATTCTTAGGCCCGAAGCGCCGCCCGGTCCTCGCCGGACGTCGTCGCTCGAGTGGACCTGCGCCCAAAGCCGAAAGTCTTCTTACCGCATCTTCTTAGCTGGCCTCCCTGGCGGAGGCGAATCGCCCCTCCGTTTTCGGCGTCTCCATCGAGGGACACCCACTTTGGGTGCGGCCCAGCGGCACTTCAGGCGGCACCCTCATCCGAGCTACGCCAGCCCAGCTCAAAAGTCGATCTCGTGATGCAGGTTGTCCTGACCGTCGCCATTGTTCTTTGCTTGAGGACGACTCCGGATCGGTCGTGTCAGCAATGGTGCGTTTGGAGACCTCCTCGCCTCACGCGGTCCTCGCCGTGCGCTCTTTCTTCTTCTTCCTCCTCCTATCTTCCTTCCGCTTCTTGAGCGGGACTCAGCGATCTGAGCGCCTTGTGGGCCTCGGCCCTCACGCCTTCTCCTGGCGGTAATGCAGGGAGACACGCCCGACTAGCTCTGGACAACACGAAGGCGCTGGTCGAACAATATGCCTAAGGGCTCAGGAAGAAGAAGGAAAGAGGGAAGAAGAATCACTTAACCTACCAAATCAGGGGATTCTGCGCCAAAAAGGCTCGGGGTGGCCACCGCGCCCGCAGTGGCGCTCACGACCAGCAGGCGGCCACCCTAGCCTCGACCTCCGGCCAGCGAGCTCTACCTCCACCATCCTCATGGGTGGGCGCCCCTTCATACGGGAACATGGGGGCGAGGCCTCACCTTGAGGGTTGAGCAGCGCATCTTCATGAGCATACGCTGCGGACATCACAGGGTCAAGCCCGGTTCTTACAGGCTTTGATCTGATCGCGACCATCTCCACCTTGTTCTTCTCCCTGCGGTGGGCCCCCGAGTACTCGGACCTCGCCTCGGGCGTCGACAAGTAAAGCAGAGCCTTTGCCACGGAGTTGGACATAGAACGGTCGAGTGCCACCCTCGATTCGGCGGCGGCATATTCAAGTCGGCGTAGTCGGCTGCGGCGAGCGCAATTGGAGGCCCGCCTCCCGCGGCGCGGAGCATCCACCAGTGGTCCTTCCTCGATCGGGCATGAAAAAGTGCCTCGAGGCGCCCGTGGGGATCGATCCCCAAGAATGCCTCGCCTGACATGATGAAGGCGCGATGTGGAGCACCCATTAGGGTTGGTGGTGCACCTCGGCCTTATAAGTCGCGGCGGCCGCGGATGAGCGGGTGAAGTGGGAGTCAAACTTCGTGCTCATAGAGCGAGGTGGGCTGCTGATCTCGTCGTCGGCGAGGCGGGGACCGTGACCCCGTCGGCACCCTCCTGCATGCGAGGCATCTTGCGGGGAGAACCTTCTTCTCCAAGCCTTGCTTGTGGGGGGGTGGGTGGATGAGGCCACGACATCTCTAGGGGTGGAAACCGCGAAAAGGTTGGAGAAGGGGAAAGATGAAGAACTCTCTGGCTTTCTTTTTGCTCTTTCTTCTCAGGCAAGAAGAGCGAGGCAGGGGAAAGCAAGCGAGAACTTCGCCAGCGCCCCACGAATTATAAGCGCGAAACGAGGCACCGGTAGGAACAAGCATCGACGGCGGGCCTTGATCAAGTGGACATTAGCCGATTGAGCGTCGTCGTCCGTCGAGGCGCCGCTTGTTGGTGAGGACGTATTGGTTCCCAATCATTTAACCGCATTTAATTGTCTCCTGCAGCGCATTAAATACAGCGAGAGGTGTCGGGGCCGTTAAGGCGACCACCCCCGACCTCTCTATCTCATGCTTGGGAAGTGGGTCGATCGGACCCGGCGGTATGAAAAACCCACGGGCAGCTCTGACCTCGAGGTGGCGAAAGGGCTCAAATAGCTCACGCTCAACGACTAGCCTAGCGCTGCGGGTTCTGAAGAAGGCCTAATCCACCAAGTGGATCTCAAGCCGCCCTAGTAGGCAAAAGCAGCGAGCGAGGACAAAGCGAGCCCAGTGGGCCTCGAGTTGGGTTAGCAGACTGACAATCACCTTAACTTCGTGTTGAGACCACACTTCACACTCTCACGGAACCCATCGATGGGTGGCGGCCAGTGCGCTCACGGGTTGGCAGGACGGCTCGAGTCCAACAGGATCGAGTAAAAAAGGTTTCTTATGGGTGCATGGTAGGTCGGACACCGGCGAGGATCGTCGCTCGAAAAAAGGTCCCCCTTAGGAGGGATCTCAAGGCCCACTCGGATAACTTGTTAGTAGCTCCACGAGCACGGTGTTCAAACCAGCGCATAGTAAACAGCTTGCTCACCCCCCTCCGGAGTCCCACACTGGGACAGGCGTATCGTGGAGACGGGCGGCCCTCCTCTCGCACATAGCCTCGCCCGATGAGGACTCGGGACGGAAGCCCTTCGCCTAGCTCCGGCGTAAAACCAACCTTACTAACGCATCTAGCTATGACGTAAAACGAGCACTCGGAAACCAGAACCTCACTGAGGCATCTGGGCATCCCTTCCGACCAAGGCCACGTCTAGCTACGACGTAAAACAAGCACGCGAAACGAGAACCTCCTGAGGCATCTGGGCATCCTGCCGACCAAGGCAGCGATCTAACTCTGACGTAAAATGAGCACTCGAAAACCAGAACCTCCTTGGGCATCACGGGCATCCGTGTCGACCAAGGCGCGTCTAGCTCTGACGTAAAATGAGCGCGTGAAACCGAGAACCTCAGCACGAGGCATCACGGGCATCCGTCTGCAGACCAAGGCGGCGTCTAGCTATGGCGTAAAGCGAGCGCGCAAAAACCGAACCTCAGCGAGGCATCTGGGCATCCTGGCGACCAAGGCGCGTCTGGCTAGAACATAAAGCGAGCGCGAAACGAACCTCAGCGAGGGCATCTGGGCATCCTGCCGACCAAGGGCTGCGTCTGGCTCTGACGTAAAAGCGAGCCGCGGAAACCGGAACCTCATTTGAGGGCATCTAGGCATCCTGCAGGCCAAGGCAACGTCTGGCTCTGACGTAAAAGCGAGCCTAGCAGAAACCAGAACCTCATTTGAGGCATCTGGGCATCCTGCCGGCCAAGGCGGCGTCTGGCTTCTGACGTAAAAGCGAGCCATGGAGCGAACCTCCTTTGAGGCATCTGGGCATCCCTGCCGACCAAGGCCGCGTCTAGCTACGACGTAAAACTAGCACGCGGAAACCAGAACCTCACTGAGGCATCTGGGCATCCCTGCCGACCAAGGCCGCATCCACCTACGACGTAAAACTAGTGCGCGGATATCAGAACCTTGTCTAAAGATATCTGGGCGTCAGCGCCGATCAAAACGGTGTCGAACCAGCCCCCTCCCCCCCCGACCAAGTCGGTCGGGCTCAGCTAGCAAGTGTAACCCCCCAACCAGCTCTCCGACCTGCTCGGGGGCTACACCCACCGGGTGCGCTCGCGCTCACGGGTCGAAACCGGCCGACCAAGTCGGTCGGGCTCCGCCAACTAAAGCGACCTTAGATCCACTCGGGGCTCGGGACCAACCGGTCCACTCGCTTCACCGGTCGGATTTTGCCGACTAAAGTAACCCGACCAACTCTCGACCTGCTCGGGGCTCAGGGAACTACACCCAGGGTCTTTCGCCTTGCCAGTCGAGACCGCCGACCAAGTCGGTTGGGCTCGGCCGACTAAGGCGGCCACCCCAAAGGACCCGTTGCTTTGTTATGTGGTGCTGTGGCTAAGACCAAGAGATCGCATGGACAGAAGCACTCATCAGGCAAAAGCTAGTAGCATTTATATGGTGCACAAGTTACATATAGTTGCTACTCGCATCACGACAAACTAGCTTGAAGACATCAAGACGGCGCAACAATCTAAGCGCCACGCGCACGCCGAACTACCTCGATGAGGGCATCCCTAGCCTTGACAAGCTTCGGGACGGCGTCAGTCAGCGCATCAACGGCGGCAACGTCGCGGGCGGTGGCGTCTTGCTCGGCCCATTTGGCTTGGGCGAGCTCGAAGTCGCCCCAAAGCTCCACGAGGAAGGCCTCCTCGTCCGTGGGCGCCAGTGGGTCATCATCTCCGAAGCCGAATACCAAGGTTCCATTCTTGGAAGAAGAGGAGCGGGAAAAAGCCATGAGAGAAGCCAAGTATTGCGGAGCAGTCGAAAACCCGTAAGGCGAATGACCCCTCCAACTCCTGCAACCGTGCCACTCTCATATATGCTTAAGGCGCGGAAGCCGAACGGTTCCCAATAAATGGGGGCGTAAGAAGCCGAAGCGTCGCCATGTGTGCAAAGAGATCGCGCCACCGGAAGTGGTGGGCCCCTCCAGGAACGCGCGCGTTTCAGGACGGCCCCGGGGGCTACTGACGAATACTTATACCAAGGGGTACCCCACAGCAAGGTATACATCTATTTCAAGATCGTTTCTCTCTCAATCGTACAGACATGGCGGCAAGATTGGCAGCAATGCAGAGTGTTGGAGGGGGTATTACCAAAGTCTCCGTCCCTCACAGATGGGATTATCACTAAATATTGGCTAGAACACCAAATGATCTGTCTTGGGCCCAGCTCTAGGCCTCGTGGGGCCACGAAGGATCCTCGGTCTCGTTCAGGCCCACAGGCGGTCCGTCTGGCCTCGGTCGGGCGCTCCCGAGCTCGACACAGCCCGCGGGTCGGGCGCCCCAAGCTCAGACTAGGACTCGGTCGGCGTCCCGACCTCGACTTGGCCTCGGTCGGATCGGAGGAACTCAGACTCGATGGCCTCCGCCACGTCGTAAAATCGACTTTGGGCTGGTCACCTGCCCGTGGATCGGCAGCCATCTTTGGGAGGTGGCTCCTTCCCAAGGTGGCGAGAGGCCGCCCAAGTCAAACGCTGTCCCTTCACCCGTCGAGCCACGGTGGAGAGACACGCTCCCTCGGCGACACAGGCGACGATAGGCAGCGTCGGCATCAGCGAGCGCACAAAGCAGTGCACCCTTCTCGATGGAACGGCACTCGCTGTGTCTACCAACCTAGGCGTGGGATGGCGAGGACCCGTCGATCGCCCGATCACAGGACCAAGACAAGGACTCCGGTAGCTTATACCCCTACCTTTTATCTCCAAACTCCCGTGTAACTTGCCCCCTCCGCCTATATAAAGGGAGGCAGGACCCTCAAGGAAGGGCATTCGATTCAATTCGATTCATCCAGATTCGATCCAAGCATTCGAACTCCCCCGAGCACATAGCTCCCTCATCTTACTCGGAAGAGGCGCATTAGGCTAGCCCTGTTGCCCTCGCTTGTAACACTCTGTAATCCACTACACCCCGAGCAATACAAAACCACCACCACGAACTGGGCGTAGGGATATTCGGCCCGAACCAGTATACATCTTAGGCTCCCTGTGTCTAACCATTCAAGGAGAGAGAACGCGCGGCCCCTATATTTACAAATTTACTTGTCGGTTTACGAAACACCGACAGTTGTGTAACTATTATTGGTGGTATTTATGCAGGATTAATCATTGGTAATTTCTTCAACGATCCATCATCTATTACTGGTAATTATGGCAAGATCCACACATAGAGTCTAATGTGGAGTTGCCAGTATTTTTCAACTCAATGAGTTAATTTGGGTTATACTTGATTGAGAAGAATTAAAAAATAATAATGTCAGTTGAGCAGACAACTAATTTTGGTGTTTCATCACCGTTTAGATATATTGCAATTTTAAATCGTTTGCACGACCATTATGAGATTTTTGCAAAATAAATTCTCAGAATTTGATGACACCCTGATGGTAACTAACATTATACTCTCCAAAGTTTTGCTGTTTAAAGTGAAGATTTTACTCTAATATCAGTTGGAGATGAGGGATTGAAACACAATAAAGAGGTTGCTTCTACGTAGGTACTACAACATTATCTAGTTATGATAGCTTGATACGAGGGGGTCTACTGCACTTTATACTCTATTGATGGCACGAGAGTTTTTCTTCATCTTGACAGTTTTACAAGAGTAATTTCAAGTTTCAACCATATCATGGAATGTTAGTAGGCAGTTTGACGTGTGTAATGACTACACGTGTAAGTTGTTCTTTCAATGAGCATTATTTATCGAATTTTATGTTTCAGGTGGAGCATGTTAAAAATTTATTATATGAGTTCTTCACTATCTATCAAACACCACAGGTGATGTCTTGGCATATGCTATTTGATGATTGAGCTTTTATTTCAGGAGGTCAGTTGTACAGACTCAGAGTTTACTGGGGTTATAAATTATTAAGACACAGATTTCTTTGTCTACTTTGTTGATAGTTGTATATTTGAACCTACTGGTGGTTGCTCAACTTTGCTTCCTACGAAGCATTTGGCAAAGACTGTTCCAATATTTCTTACCCTTTGGGGTTTTTTGGAGACAATTTCATTATGGATTTTGAGTTTAGGGGAAGTTTGTTAAAGATAACTCAAATATCAAAATAGATTTGTTAGAGATATGCTTAATATCTTTATGAGAATCCAAAACATCTACAACTCGAACTCTTTTAGCTATTTAAAGCCACCCCTATGTACATGTAAATTGAACATAATTAGTGGATTGTCTCCCGTGATTTTTTCCTCCTCTATGAGGTTTTTTCATGTTAAATTTTGTCTCCTGTTTTATTGTTCTGCCATAACAAGGCAGATACAGTGGTATAGACAGCAACTATCTGTAATATACATCCGTACCATCTATAGACATGCTTAAAGACAACACATATAACGAATGGTCTATATAGTCATCTGTAATGACCTCTCACACAATTAATAAACGGTATATACAATGATACAGACAGTCTAAAGCTATCTATAAGACCGTCTGTTAAATAACAGACAACACTTTTCACTCTATTTCACATCATCTAAAATCCTAGGTGTCATTGACTTACAGCTAAGGGGAAATATTCAATGCTAATGGTGAATTCAGTGCTAATTCCGTGCTAATGGCATGTAGAAGTTTTGAAAAATTCTCAAAAAATTACCACATGTAGGGGAGGTGAACCTCTACAACCGTGCAAAATTTGAAGATGAAACTCAATCGCATTTGAAAGATATGAAAAAGACAAACAGCAAAAGAATAGTGCCAAAACAGTAACAAGTACTATTCATGCTGAATTTTCATATCTTTCAAATCATCAATTCATTAAGATCGAAATAATGTGAATATCTAGCTAAATGTTCCGTTATATATATGCTCTCATATTTTGTAGCCTCGGTGTCTACCAGTAAAAAGCTATAAAAGTTCATTGTGCTTAAGTAAAAATGAAAAAAATAATCATTGTCCTGAAGCAAACACTATAGAAGTTTAATGTCATGCAGCCAATTTTGACTAATATTTTCTGTGGGAAACGTGGTTATATGTTATATTACTGGTATGTATTTTGCATCCACATTTTCTTGCGTGACGGCAGGATTTGCGAATGCTTCGAATGTCATATTCTTCTGAGGAAAAAATTAACGCGGGTGACACGGGAAATGCATGAACGTCGTGATTCAATTCTAGCGCCTGTAGCTATTGACCATGGCCATGGCCCATGGCCCACGCCTCTGCTGCGCCTTGCCGGAAATGGCAACCGTCCTCCCCTCCTGTTACCCTAGCCAAGCCAATTATTGGAGTTCAGAGTTGAGAGATCGATTATGATTAATATACATTTTTAATGGAGTAGCTTTGTAATTGTACAGTGAGAACTGACAAATGAGAGATGGGGAAGAAAGGGATTGGCGTGCAATTTTTCTGTCAGGATGGCGCTAGGTGATAAGCGGTTTTCTGACATGTCTCATAGACATTAGCTGACAGGTTTGGGTTCCACGTTGAAATGCGATGTTCACCATCGAATATGCAAATCACCCTTACATAAAAAAAATACGAGCTCTGATGAATATTTATACGTGCAACAATGTCCCTATATGTCACGCATTTCACCCAAAGACCTTATCTGAATCTGATGCAGTATAACGATTATCACTTCAGTGCTACAATCTTACATCAGTCAAGGTCTCAAGGAGTATAGATAGGTCAGAACGATGCAGTCGTGTGACTATTATATTCACGCATATGATTAACATCATGGGTTCAGCAGCTTGTTACTGTCCTAGGTCAATGACAGTAATTTTTTTTTCCAGAGGCAACATTCGTGGCTTCTCCTGATTGTATTTTTTGACTGAACGAACGGTACCGGCATGACAGCCGCCAGGCAGATTCTTGTGGGCGACACGGTATTGCCATGGCACATTGGAAGGGAGAGGAAATGGCAGGTGTAAAGAAGTGCCGTTCCTTTGCCACTTGGTCTAAAGCAGGAAATTATTAACTAACCATGGCATCATCATCACACATGAATAATCTCTTCAATCATGTATAGAAGCAGTAAAGTCTTTTGTTTTTTTCTGCAGGGCAATACATTATGGCATTACCTTCTTTCTTGACATCGCCCAAAGGGTGAAAGGGAGGGGTACCTAACCTGAACCTCTCTTCATTGTCTTCAATCTTGATGCACTCCTAGACTGAGTGATGCAGGTGCAGCTGCAAATACTACCAGGTACACTTGCACATGCACAAACAGTGCAGTTATAGGACAGATCTTTAATTGTTTGTAGAAAACAAAGTGATGAGAAAGAAAGGAGCTGGGCAAAGCCTAATTAAATCAGCTCCATGCTCCCAAATTAAGGTTGCTGTTTCTTCTGACTTTCTGTGAGCTCACAATCCATATGCAGTGGTAAAAGACATACTTCAGTAGGTTGTTGTTGGGTCAGTGAGATGGATGTAGCATGCGTGTTTTGTCTCCCTTTCGCCTTCGGTAAGAAACGTCAGCTTAATGCCGAGGAAAGGACAAAGTAAACCGATAAAAGAAGAAAAAGAAGCTTCATGCAGAGCTTTGTTACAGTCAATGAGGTTGCATCATGGAAGCTTCATGCAGAGCTTTCAGGCAGAGAAAAAGGAAGAAACCAATAAAATTATCTCTATGTGCAACCTTCTGCCAAACTACATAGGCCATTGATGGAGAGGCGGCGCTTAATTACAAAGTCACTGGATTGTCAAAACCTAAGAATTGATCGGTTTTTGCTTAACTGATAGGATTTCACTTGTCTAGAAGTTTCATATTTATTCGATGTTTTAGTCTCTAGCATCATTGTTTATTGGACGGCGGCGGGATCACTCTCAAAACTATAGGACAGGATCCAAGATCCTCGCATTTGCATCGGAACCAAGGTAGGTAGGCAATTTGGGTTCATGATTGGAAAACAAAAAATAGAAGGCTGGCAACAAGAGATCGAACCACGAGGATCAGCTGTATCAAACAAGATAACATTGTTTACACCATTGAAAAATGAATCAATGAATTGAGTGAGAGAGTTGCCTGTTTTAATAGAGGTTGCAGTTGGAAGAGAACAAAGGCAGCAAGCAGTCATCATGTTGTTGACCATGGGAATTAAGGGCCTGTTTGGTAGAGCTCTCTCTGATTCTGATTCTCTGTTAAAAGTGATTCTCTGAGAGAAGTGATTCTGTCGCTGAAAGTGATTCTCTAATGAATCCATAGGATAAACTCTATGGGAAACCGACTCTTTGTTGGGAGTGAATCGGGAGAAGCAGCTTTTTTCAGCTCCCAGCTCTAGTTCATTTCGAGAATCACTTCACGGAATCACCCTGAGCGATTCTCGAAAAGCTTCTATTTTGCGAGCTTCACAGATTCACTCCTTGAGAAGTTGGGAGCAGAGCTCTGCCAAACAGGGCCTAACTTTCTTGTGGAGAACTCTTATCTAACTTATCAACCGTGTTCATCTTTGCATCTCAGCTCCCTACTGGATAAGGTTTTTAAATCAGAATAAGTTCCTAAACTTCCCTTGTTTGGCCCTCTCAAGTCTCAACTGGGTCTGAATAATTCCTGACTCCCTTTCTTTAGCCCTTCTCATCAATGGACAACATTGCAGAAGGAATGAAATGGCAAGACCCTGTTTGAAATGTAGGAATTTCATAGCGATCCTACGAGAATTGCACTGTTTCTCGCAAAATTCCACTGAACTGGGTTCGGTTCATTTCACATGTAGACGACAAACTGGTGATCGGAGGGGGCTGCAAATATTCTTCCTGCCAGAGCAAACATTGCATGTGCCGTAGCTGTTCGTTCCAGCTCTGCAACACCATCAGACACGTCACACGCTCAAATCAGTACACGGAAGCTTTTGCAAGGGAAACAAACAGAAATCTTGTCCTTACCGGCGTCATATCGGTGATCATGTCATGTCTGTGTAAGGATTCAGGAAAGAGACAACGTAGCCGGAACCTCATGCTCTTTATTGATTGATCTTTACGTCCCAGCCATCAATTGGGATCACGCAAGAAGAAACAATCAGGGTGAATCAAGGTGCAGTTAAAGCAGCAGCAATTTGATGCGTTGCAATAACGATCTCCTGCGATTATTAAGTTAACTAGCCAGGATTTGCACACTACGCTTGCGCGATATTTAGTTGCGTGGCGTTATGCTATGCGAAATTTGGTCGAGATAGTTATTTATGAAAAAATGGGTCTCGAGGGGCGTGGCGTGTATTCGTTTATTTCTCCGGATTTTCTAAAAATACGCTAGTTAGGAGTCATTGGTAAATTTGTGGCACTACGAGTTCTCTTTGTGTGGTGTAGAAATGCTAGGAGTCATCGTCGAATATGCGAAAACGTGGGTTCTTTGCATAATTTCGGTTTTCTCGGATTTTTTTCTTTAGAAAATGAGTTAGTAGGAACTGTCAGTGAATCTATAGATTGCTAGCACCATCGGCGAATCTGTAAACGGTATACTCCCTTTTTTGGAAAAACCGTGGGAAGCGTGGGTTCCTTTTGTGCTATTTCGGTTTTCTTGGTTTTTCTTTATAAAAAGCCGGTTGCTAGGAGCCGTCAAATCGTGGATTGCTATAAGCGTCGGTGAATCTGTGAATTTTACGAAAAACTACGGAGGGCACAAACATAGTTTTGGTTTTTCTAGTCGACTGCTAAAAAAAGATTTTTTGGGATGTAAATGTAACTAGGTATAATAGCGCGCTACGCCACGCCGTTGGCGACTTGGCGTTAGCCCAAAATCTTTTAAATTTTTCGGGTCGAAAGAACCGGCGTTTTTCACAAAATAACCTGGTGGAAGGACCCTTGTGATCCTAATATTTTTAAATCTTAGAAATTGAAAAAAGGCCTACTGGCGAATCTCTGAAACCACGGGTCCTTTTACTTAAAATTACGGTGAAAGGACACATTCGCGATTTTAATTTTTTAAAACTCGGGCTTGAAAGAACCGAACTACGAGGTCTTTTCGTAAAATAATCGGTAGAAGGACCTATTCGCGATTTGTAATTTACATGGAAGGACCCGTTCGCGATTCCGATCTTGGCGGGGCTTTTTGAAAAAGCGAATGATGTGGCATACTGGTTGCTTCCGAATCCTCCCGCTTTAAAGATAAGTATATATTCCATTTTTTTCAGGCCCATTTTGCCAAAAAAAATGGCTGGACGATCCGAACGTAAACCACGGAAGGATCTAAACATAATTTTAATTTTTTTCGGATCCATTTTGTTAAAAAAATCGACGGAATGACCTAAATGTAATTTTAGATTTTTGGAAGGTCTTTTCGCAAGAAATGCTAAGCTGGCAAGGCTGGGAGGGCGCCAATCCCTCCCAATATAATATAAGGTATACATACATGCATGCAATTACTTTGAACAGCGGCATGGTTAACATAGGCTACGTAACTTTTCAAGTCAAAGTTCACAACAGTTGCAGAATACGGGCAGTAAAAATTGCGGCGCTTCGACTGATGCAATCAGCATGAGCAGCCGTTATGCTATGGATCATACCAAAATGATTGCTAGATTTACTCTTACAATTGGCAGTATATGTCTTGTGTTCTAAACTTTTCATGGTACAACGCAGCAGCAACAAATTGTTAAAGCAGCAAGTCAAGCTAATTCTTGATCTTATCGTTTCTGCCCCTCTTCCTCTGCTCTCCTCTCCTCCGCGTAGTGCTTCTTCACTCGCATCTTGTGAGTTGATACTTTCAGGGCAGCTAGCACTGAAGCCAACACCTCCTTGCAGCGCCAAAAGAAGCTTCTCGCCATGTGGTACTTCAATGTCTTCAAGGATTGCAGGTCCCTGATCACAAGACGCTAATAGATCCTTTTGGAAGCGGGGGATGATTATTTAAACGGGTTAGTAACTGGGAGGCAGCCTGGTTAGGCATGTTTGATGCGCCCATGACAGTCAACAGGAGATCTGCGGTGAAGCTGGAAGCTAAGCTAGTAGGGATGTAGCTCTTTTCCATTGTAATCACTTGCAAGTGGACAAGAGGTATAGCTTCGTCAACAGGATACAAAGTAAGTAGTTTTTAAACAGCTGAGCCAACAAGAGATTTGGTTACAAGTCAACAAGAAATTTCTGTCTGAGCCTCGAATCTTTCGATGTTCTGACTAGTTACCAGATCTTGTAAGACTGCTCCAAATAAATCTTAACTAGATACACTAAAAAAAACTCAATTAGCTAGTAAGAATGACATATCCGTACCAGTTATAACTGCAAAGGCATGCACTAGTCTTCCTAGTCAGTAAAACAAGTATAATAGAACCAGCTCGAAACTAATATCCCTGCTAGAAGCCTAAGAAATGGAAAAATTAGTCCAGTGACACTCAATTCGTTGGTTTTTAACGGTGTGTCTATGACATGTGGGTCCATCTAAGTGTATGACAGTGGGTCAGGGTGTCATAAAGTGAATCACAAATTTTAAAGAGTGTCGTTGGCGCCAATCTCCCGCCTAGAAATAGTATGAAAAACTTTTCTGGGACCAAGGCCTAGCAATTGACCAGCATCAGAACCGATCCTTGTAAAAATCAACACCAAGCCATTGATCGGCATTGGGCTATCAGCAGTAGTAATGGTATGAGAAATCTCATTTTAAAACAAGAAACTGCTCATGCTCTTGTTTCCGGGTTCAGTTGCCTTGAAGAACATGAAAAATTGTATGCCAAAGAGACATACCTTCAGAAAAGATAGCTTCTTTGCTATGAGATCACATGTTAAAAGCATTACACCATTCAAAATGCAGTGTTTAAAAAGAACCTGCAGCTTCTTATCCGGCGAAGCTTAAAAGATCGGACCTGCAGCTTCTTATCGACAAAGGCGTGAGTCGCCTTGCAAGTTGAAAGGAGGTTGTCTAGGGACGGGCCGTTTGATTCTTATAAACTCGGTCCTCACTTAGCTCGCGGTCTACCACCGACTATCTTCCGTTTGGCACTTGGGTCGCTAAGTGTTTCGACAAGCCGCCAGTAGTTTTCAGTGGAAAGGTGACCACGATTGTAACGGGGACACTTTGTTTGGTTAATTGGAGAAAGATCATCGATCGAAACATTTAGGTGGTTTGGGCATAAAAGATATTGACAGATTTGGGCGGCACTCGATTCTGTTGTCGTGGTTTGACTCGAATGGCCATCAAAAACCTTGGGCTGGCTTCTTCTTTCCTTGTGACGCCACAGATCGTGCTTTCTTTTATGCGGTACCACCCTTTCCATAGGGGATGGCGAGTCCGCTAACTTCGGGAATCTAAGTGGCTCCATGGCCGATCTCCTGCGGACATCGCTCGTCATGTTACAAACTAATCGAGAAAGTGTCGGGAAGGTCAAGGAGTTGTTGTTGCATGCTGCTTGGATTCGTCCTCTGCGTCGGATCACTACCGCGACGCAGCTCGAAAATCTTTTTCGCTTTGGCTACGACTTTCAAAGAAGTGCAACTACAACCGCCGTCCGTGATACCATCACCGGAAGTGGTGCGTCAACAGAGTTTACTCAAGCGGGTTCGCTTATAAGGCACAATTTATTGGATCACTACCGATCCATCATACGAGATGATATGGCGAGCTTCGGCGGAAGGAAGTCAAGAGTTCTTTGCGTGGTTATTTGTGCGGATAAGGCTATTGACATCGGCGAGTGCTTCTCGCTGCCGGGTGGCCGCATCTTACGTCAGCGTTCTTTGCGGCACGGACCCTGAAACATCCAACCATTTGCTGCTGCTTTGCCCGTTTGCAAAACAGGTCTGGCGGGCGGTGCTAAATCGTCTTCACATCGGTCTCGGTGTGCAGCCACCGTCGGGACAGCTTGATAATGCGTCCTGGTGGTATGACTCACGGCGGCGGCTTCCACCTTGCAGGCGGAAGGATTTTGATGGGGCGATCGCGTATACCCTCTGGAACGTTTGGAAAGAGAGAAACAACAGGATTTTCAGCAACTCCTACCGCACGGTGCAACAAGTGCTCGGCGCTATCTCTCGGGACATCGGCAATCGCCAAGTTGCTTCGAGTCTTTGTAGGGTTTTATAACCGGTTGTCTCTAGCTTTTTCTAGGTCGGCTCTCCGGGCTTCAACCGGGGAGATCCTTTCCTTTCTTGTACGTTGTTGTTTCTTTAGCTGGTTCCTCTCCCCCTTCTCGTAAATTGATTGGTGTTCTTTCCTCTCTTAATGCATTTGGCAGAGCTCCTGCCTTTCGTTCAAAAAAAAAAAAAAAAGAACCCCATGTTTTTTGAACTGAAATGGTAGGAGCTCTGCTATGCATTAAGGAAGGAAAGCAATGGTTATAAGCCTGTCAGTACAGAGGCACTGAGAGACAATTAGAAGTTGGCCGCAACAACCGAAAAGAAGAAAAAATGTAAAGCACTACATAGCCCTTTACAACGACCGGATTTTAGAAAGAGCAGAAGGGGCGAGACATGGCACAAGAAAAGGGGCCATCACACAATGGCAAACACGTTTCTGCGGTTCTGCACATCCTGGGCCACACTGTTAGACAATTGCGTCGTTGCACGGAAAGTGTTGTTAAAGATCCTGTTATTTTTTTCTTTCCAAAGGTTCCAGAAGACGTACATTAGAATGCTATTCATTTCCTTCCTCCGATGCCTGTCAATAATAGCACGGATTGTCTGCCACCATCTGTCGACGCCGAGAAGGACTGAGGTCAATTGCTGAGTAGGATGATTGATTTGCATCAAACGGAAAACCTCCGTCCATACCTGCTGGGCAAAGAGACAAAGAAGGAGCAAATGGCATGCCGATTCAAGCTCCGATCCACATAGAGCACAGAACACGCTGTGCGGCCAGACCCTAGCTGCCAATTAAAGAACCCCATGTTACCGAGCAAAATAAATTCTATTACTTACTGGAGAAATGCCACCACTCATCTTACCCTTGAATAGCTACAGCAACCAAGGAGCCATCGTTAGTCGGACATATATCCGCAATGGCTAGATTGTTGTCTTCAGTTTCATTTGGCTCTAAGAGTTCTCCCTCCTGTAAGTAGTCTCATGAACTAGTTAACTACAGAATAGCTTAAAAATTTGTGAATTGATGTAAGCAAGTTGTTTGTAATGCCCTTTGTTTCTTAACAAGCTTGGAACAAATATCTCCCAGCTCTCTGACTTGGCATGTATCAAGGAGGGAGCCATTTATGTAGTCCCATAGGCGAACCTAAATAAATATTAAATAAAGAGAGGATACAGCATCATGAGAAACTTTGGAAAAGCTTGTAGAAACACCATGTCAGTATTCCAAAATGAATATGCACACACAGTTGAATCACTGCCTCCTGATAATAGAAAGCTTGGACCTTCTGAAAGGTGAAGGCAATGCATGATACAAAGCTGCATAAGTAGTCACAGCCATTATCAAATACATTAACTACTATGTTGCAACATTTAGCCCTGAAACTAAAACAACTGGGATCATGATCAATAAAATGCAAGGTCCTGTAGATATTGCAGGAACTTGAAAAATATATAAAATAAAGAATAATGATGACATTGTATAATGAACATACTCTGTATGTCCAAGACAAAAGCTCTGTATTTCATGAGTCCCTTTCATAGGATTCTTTGGGAATAATGTAACCTACAAAAATAATTGCATCACATTAAGAGAAATAACTCAGAATTATGCTCCACCAAGGGAATTACTGCAAAGTAAAGAAGTTCCATACTCGAATTTTAAAGTCTCAATCCACAGTAGCAATGAACCGTCCATCTGGTGAGAAATTCTGCGTTCTCAAACAAATGATATAGGTAAGTATGGTTGTATGGCACATTGTTAGGGCCGGCTGCGACCGGGTGTTTGTGAGGCGCAGCCGTGGGGCCGCTGCCTAAGGGAGGGATTCCTCCAGCGGCTGCTGGCTTGCGTTTATTTGGCAGCCGGCTGTAGATAGGAAAGGTGAGGAATAAAAGGAGGGAATAAAATCTGCTGTTAGTTAGGACAGTAGAGGGGTTAGTTAGGAAAGAATAAGAGAGGAAGATCTGGTGGCATGCATGCGGCTGGGGGGAAGAATAAAAGGACGCAGGGAGAATCAGGGAAAAACTTTTTGGCAATTTTCTCATTCCAAGCACAAGGCGGTGGCTCCGACAACAGCCCTACCCAAGGCGCCGGCGACGACGGTGAGTTCCTCAACGTCAAGCCTGCGACCCGGTCTCCGGCCGGGAACTCGAGCTTACGAGTTGGTGCATTCCTCGGTACCGACTTGTAACACACATGATACCGAAAAAACTCAACACACTGGAGTGTGACAGACTTCCTTTAATTTGTCAATAGGTTTACCAATTCAATGTTAGAATGAAATATAGGAGGTACAGATATATCACAGATGATATAAAAGGTCAAAGTTTATCCATACCATGCTAGTAATAATACTGCAGTAGTGACAAAAAATTGACACAGGTTTCTTACCAGCTGACACCTGTCCTCCAGCATCTACCCCCACAGTAACTAACCAAACAACAGCAAATTTATCTGCAAAAAGTTACACAGAGGCCATCGTTGCTAATAGCAACTGCGCTAACCCTCTTTTCAGAAGTTCTGCAGAAGTGAAAATAATGGAAAAGAAATCATATGTGTGCACGACAACTTTAATACTATTAACAGCAACACAATGAAACTCATTTACACAGTTCATAATGCTAAGCTGCTAAGGACATGTACAATGGTATAGACAGCTGCTATCTATAACAAGCTGACATGTCATTTATAGACAGCGTTAGAGATTTATAGACAACGTTAGAGACAACCCATGCAGTAGTATAGACAACACATTTATGAGTAGATAGCTTCTTCCCACACACAACCTTCTTGGTTCTCGTGTTAGAGTCGACTCTAGATTAAGAGACGGCTCAATTCTCTATACGCACCCTCTCTCATCCACGTTATTTTTTATCCTACGTGACAAAGCTTAGAGACTGCTGATATGTACCATTGTACATGCTAGGGCATTGCTTGGTTTTAAGTCTGTCAATTAAAGATTAGGTGCAGATTCTCATACATCATAAATAAATATAATAGAAGGACACTTGTACATGCATAAATAAAAGGTGTCCACCAATTTGGTGTCTCCAACGTATTAGTCACATTGAGAACAAAACCAACAGCGGCACTTACATAGTCCGGATGACTTCCAAACCTTCACAAGCTTGTCATCACCGCCTGATGCGAACAAGACACCATCCGCGCTAAACGAAATCATTACATAACCTATACCCGCAAGAATTGGAGAGCAACCGGGAAGCCACCTGTCACCTTGCGATTTTGCAAAAAAGCCCTTCTATTTCTCCAAAATTACGAATAGGTCCCTATGCGATTTTTTGTGAGACAAGAAATTTTTTTTCTTCGCGTTTAGGTCCCTGGCCCGGTATTTTTACGGAAAAGCCTCCCGTTAGTTTCGAATCGCGAACAAGCCCTTTTCTAATTTTTCGGGATAGCGAACAGTCCAAAAAATAACATCCGGTCCTCGCTTCTTACGTTCAGTCCTTTCTCCGTTTTCGAAAAAATGTTTTCGCCACGAAAAACCCGAAAATTTTTTTCGCCACCCAAAAACCCGAAAAAATGTTTTAGCCACCAAAAAACGCAGATTCATCGAGTTTTATAGCAACTTATGTATTTGCCAGCGGATCGTGATCATGATTTTTTAAAAAATGTAGATTCGTCATGATTTA
Source organism: Guadua angustifolia (assembly GCA_036346375.1). NCBI lineage: Eukaryota > Viridiplantae > Streptophyta > Magnoliopsida > Poales > Poaceae > Guadua > Guadua angustifolia. The sequence goes on along the minus strand of CM070504.1, from coordinate 76,276,823 downwards.
TAGCGACGATGGATTCGCCGTGGGTCCTAACGACCTATTTTTTTAACGCAACCAAAAAACCTAAAAAATATTTTCGACACCCAAAAAAAACAATGTTTTAGTCGTGGATTCGCGGTGGGTCCTAACGACCCATTTTTTTAACAAACGCAAAAAACCCGAAAAAAATGTTTTCAACCGTAAAAACGAAACAATGTTTTCGTCGCCAAAAAACACGGATTCATCGAAGGTTTATATCAACTTATGGATTTGCCAACGGGTCATAACCGCGCATGCTATCGAAATTCAACCGGCGCAGTGTAGCGCGCTTTCCCACCTAGTAGCTCTTATAGCATCCGAATGAGAACCACCACCGGAATCGTCTAACAATGAGACAGCACAGCCTGCCCTGTTTTTCACAAAATAAATCTTTGTTTGCATATTTCACCAAGCAAAATGCAAAATGAAATTTCGAAGGAGCAGCAAGAGGATTGCCGCAAAGTTTATTAAGCAGGAAAAAGATAGAATGGCCTGTTTTTTACAGAAAAAACCGGATCCGAAAAAACCTCACAATATAACCACCACTCACTCTACTAACCCTAGGACTACACATCACCCACCACTAGGAAAGACAGTGAAATAAAAAGGAAAAAGACAACCCAAAAACTCCGGAGTGAATCTAATCCGCAATACTCATCGACCAAGCAAAAGTATGGTTTAACGCCGTATCCTTGATCGATGTGGCCACTTGTTCAGCCGTTCTAGTCTCCCTTTGAAAAAAAAACCTTCACACTGAGACATATGCATTAGACAGTACACTACAAAACTAAGCAGCTGAGCTCTTAAAAAATTGTCAGGTGTAATATTTTGCACATCTAAAACTTTGCTTAAAAGTTTAAGCTTAGCCATGTTATTCACCACACCAGAGGCAAACTAGACTGCCCACGAAGCTAGGAGCTAACAGCAAGGTATGGTTTTTCTCACACAGCCTCTCAGCTCAGGCACCACAAACGATCACGTCTCACAATCTTCCTCAAAAGAAGTTGCCATTCTTCCCCACAGGAGACTACGATATGCGAAAATACTAGTAGTACAAGATCCGAGATTAGGCGGGGAGGCCACGCTAGAAGCGAATAGAGCGTCACTTACTCTAGGTCGAACACACGGAGATCGGGCCCGACGGCGACAGAGTGGCCGAGAGGGTGGACAGCGGTGAGCGCCGGCGCGAACTCCGCCGCGCCGCTCACCTCCGCGTCGTCGATCGCGGCGGTCTCCATTGCGGCAAGGCCGAACCAGAAGCGAGCGTGGCTTATCTGACGTCGTCGTGGGGCCCAATGGACAGCGTCACACTGGAGTATCTGGAAGTCGAGGCCCGGCCCGTAGTTGGAGCCCAAAAACATGTCGCTAACTGGGCCTCCATGAAAACTGGTTCGGTGTCTTCCGTTGCTTTCGCTCCTTTTCTTTTTCTTTAGAAAATTTTACAAAACTACATATTTATTATACAAACTACTAAAAAACTATATACTTTTCTAATATTTTCACGGAACTTCAGATTTAAAATCTATATATATCACAAAGCTACAGATTTTAGAATTCCTATCGCACAACACTTTGGACCTATCTGGTAGCCACCGTATACTATCTATATTACGGTGGAGGGTTCCGACACAGGGAGCTCCTTCACGTCATCACTTCACGCAAAAGTCCTTTGGAAGTTTTGAAATAGCATTTAGATAATTCTACCAACTCTTTTGCAAGAAAAAAACTCTCTGAAAATTCAGAAATTTTGTTTGGGTCCCTTCAGAAATTCAAAAAAATATGTTCCAGTCCCTATTAGCTCTTTCACAAAGACCCTTTCAAAAAATCCGAAAATATATTTAAGTTCTCCTACCACCTGTTTTTTAAAAAACTCGTTGTTATGCAAGTTCTAGTCAAACTCCTGTTGAGCCCTTTTGCAAAAAGAGTCCTCGAGATTCGGAAAATTGTGTCTAGCCTCGAAACGAAATTCATCCGGCGCGACGTATGCCGTGCAGCTCTACCTGATTCGTAAAACAAAACCGAAAACTTCTTTAACCAATGCTCCGATCCATGTGATGTTACTCTTGCGCGACGTCACACCGCGCGTCTGATCTAGTTGCCTTACGGTGTGTTTAGTTAGTTGGATGAGGTTGAATGGGATAGGATGGTCCTGTACCATTTATTTCTATTGTTTTGGGTGAATAGAATGGTTTAGCATATATAGAGAATATTCCTCAAATTTATGAATGAGATAGGATGGGTTTATACCATTTGTTTCCATTGTTTTTGGTGAATAGAATGGTTTAGCATTTATAAAGAATATTCCTTAAATTTGTATCCCACCATTCAAGATGGAATAGTTCCATTCAAACAACCAAATACATAGATGATATTTTTCTTAAACCATCTTATACATGTATCACTTGGTATAATCAACCAAACACACCCTTTTATCCCGTTACACCCTGGGCACGTCATGCGCCACGTGTGCCCTGTGGCTCGTCCTGTTATTTTTCTTATCACTGTAGTGTTTTGTAAGTGTGCGTTTGGTTGGGTGTACGAGCGTGAATCGAATCGTCCTGTACAGGATTTGGTTTTTTTTTGCATTTGGTTGGTTGAACGGAACCATTTGGTACAGAATGAGATGGTACAGATTCTTGGAATATTCCAAAACGATCTTGCACCATCCGTCACGGAAAATTTGCCGAACCAATCGGTCCCAGACAGATCGTTCACTCGTACCATCCCTCAAACCAACCTCATCTCTCAATCCAATCTCATCCCTTCAACCAAACATTATCTCGTACCATCCTGTATCATTTCATCTAAGCAACCAAACAAAATCTTATATCATTTCATTCAGACAACCAAACATCTTTTCTGTACCATCTCATCTAAGATCATTCCATCTATCCAATACCATCCTATCCCATTTATCCTCATATATCCAACCAAACGCACCCTAAGACAATGACTTCTTAAGTATACCTAGGAAAAGTTTTGTCAGAAACGGTTGTGTGGCACATGGCGGGGACAGGGGATTATAGCAGCTGGCCTGTAACAAAGGCGTGAGGGCAGTACAACGCCTGGTTGGTGGGCTCAGAGTGTTATAAATGGGTTGTGCGATGCGATTTTTAAAACCTATAGCTTTGATATACATATATGTGTTAAATTTGAAGTTCTGTAAAATAGTTACTAAAATATATAGTTTTTGGATGATTTTCACGACAAATTTATAGTACTACGAAATTTATATTTTTTTTAATCTTAACTACTAGGATTGGATATGTTTGAGAAATTGTCGGCTATCATGTTGCAAGCTTATGGTGTGTTTGGTTGATGAGATGAGTTTGAGTGGAATGGGATGATTCTATATTGTTCTATTGTTTTTGGTGAATGAAATTATTTAGTGTTTGTAGGGAATATTCCTCAAATTTATATTTCATCATTCAGTATGGGTTGATTCCATTCAAACAACGAAACACTTAGATGACTTTTTTTGAACCATCTTATATATATCACTTGATACAAACAACCAAACCCTTACAAACCACAGACACAATTTTTTTGAAGATGCCCACAAGAATTATGCCTTGAGTATACCACTGATAAGAGTATATACAAAATCTAGAACCATCTCATCCTCAACCAAAACACCCTACTTAGAGTCTTAGGGTATGTTTGTTTTGCTTTGGATTCTCTAGAAGCTGATTCTGGATTATGATTGTAGAGAAACTGATCCTCCAAAAGCTAGAATCCAAAAGCACATATAAAGTGGATTATGGATTTTAGTGTATATGGGTGGACTGAATTGTGAGAATCAAATTCTAAAATCGGACTGTTTTATTTTTTTATTCTGTTTTTAGAATCAGAATCTAGAACCAAAAGTAAAAACAAACATACCATTAAACCATACCTTCTCATCCTAAAACAACAGGTCGTCCCACCTCGTCCCTCAACCAACTGATCAAATAAGCCCCAACAATGGACAGTTTGCTTTGCTGACGGAACTGATCCATACGAGTGTTTGAAACTGTGGGAGATGCGAAATGATATGAAATTACGAAGTGGCTGAGCATGTGAGGTGCCATCTGGAGGAGACAAGGGGATGGCGTCCACGGTCATGTCGGTCGACTACCACCAAGTCTCGTGCCTTCTAGACGAAAAGAACGGCTATGCTTGTATCGGACGCTACTGCAATCGGTGGCTCATTGACGATCGAGCATGCACCAAGAGCAAGCTATTTTCGAACCAATCCGACAACACATCTCCTGTTGATGTGCATTGATCGTGCATTAACAAAGACTAGACGTTAACACACAGTGAGGCAAAGATCATTAACAAGATTAGACATGCACTCTCCGCTGTACGGTGACAAACAAGTTAAGATCATTAATGATGCCGAGCGAGCACCATGGCCATGCTCGACATTTGGGAGCCATGTGCTCAATTTGAAATTAGGCTATACACAATAAAAGTTAATTATCAAAATAATTATTTGATGTTATAGTCAGTAGTACAATTTTTCTTCTGACAAAAAAGATTATGTGATATGTCGTGCTAAAAAAATCAAATTTCATATATGACATTTACATGTAAAGCACATTTCTTCTAGTATTTCTTCAATTATCCTTGTTACTAGTTTGTTTCCAAATTAAATCAATTTCAACGGCTATTGTTAAGTCTTTCCTAGTTCATTACAGATCGCAAGTAGAACTTCAACGCCAATTTATAAATTCTCTTTTTTTGCATGTGCAATAATCATCGGAATTATCAATAAAATTTTATATGCAACAATTGCATTACAGAAATAATTTAGCTATTTTAAAAACTTTAAACATCAACAGGGCATATGATTTTGTTTAGGAATGAATTTTTACGGTAAAATCTTTTAAAAAGGCAATGAATAGAATAAAAAGAACTACTCATCTAAAAGTTCTTACTCTTATTAATTCTTATTAATACAAAGATTAGCAAGTAGTAATATAAGAATAAGTAAAAAGTACTCCCACTTAATTTTTAGGGGCCTCCCATTCGGGCCTGGCGTGCACAGGAGATAAGATCGATGAAACGTTGGAACGACTTAACCATCTGTCATGCGTGGCTTGCACCTGAGACTAATCCATATCACCAGATCGGTGCTCGAGCAGATCGATCACCTCACAGTATGACTACTCGGAGAGATGGGCTAAACACCTGCACATCCAACTAGGCATAGATTCATTGCCTACGCATACCCTGGTAGTGTTGGCCACGGGATCAGCTCCATCTTCTAATTAAGCCCGATGTGTCGTCGTACCAGTTCATTTTGCCTTGTTCTCCCAAGTCCCTTGTCCAGTTCATTCTGCCTTATTTCCCGTCGTCCCTAAATATAAATCGTGTAGTAAATCTCTAAATATAAATTATATAAATTTTAAAATAAATAAATGGATAAACAATCATCGTATAATTTGATTATATTTTAATATTTATGTAATTTTTGAATAGTAAATTCGCTCTGCGTCCTTTCCCGTCCATGTCATGTCAGTGATGCATGCATACCGATCAAAGATCCGATATTTCGCACGTAAGGGCTGCTACAGTACTCACTCTCCAATCGCGTCACCGCTCGTGTCAATCGTACGAACGAATGGAACAATGCTACATCGGTTTGTTTGAGCCACCAACTGTGACCAAACGCTTCTCCGATGAGGTGTTATCTCCGTCGACAACTAGTTACTCGATCAGTCAATCCTCCAACCAGTAACGTAGCTGTTTATTAGGCGTATTTCATTTTGCATGTAAACTCAAATAAATATTAAAAATAACTAAATTGTCCTAATTATTATCACTACAATAAATTCTATGCATGTATGCAGAGAATATAAAAGAAAAGATATGTATTTATTAGAGGTATAAAGAAAACATCATACTAATTTTACATTAATATATGAAATATACACCTTATAATTATGAACATGATCATTCAAAAATATAACTTATAAACTTGAGTGGAGGAGTACTGTACTACTGTATGACTAACACTGCACCAGCTGTACAGTAGTGTCATGGTGTCCGGCCAACACTGAGCTCGATCTTAATGCAAGGTTCAACCATTTGGCTGCTCGATCGATCCATCACTTTCAACTTTCAATTCGTGCTCTTTTGTATCGTACTGGTGAAATGCTACGTGCTAGCTATGGCCAGGCAGGTGGTTAGTACTTAGTACTACTGCTATACTTAGTCATGTTGATAGTTAGTTTCAAAACCAAGCGAGATTTTAAAATTTCAGTTAAGATCTCGGATTTCGGATATGAACGAGATTCAAAATTTCAGTTGGATAAAAAAATTAAAAATTTTCAAATTGTTACAGTAATTTTAGAAATTTTGAGGTTTTTCCTTATCGGATTTGACCCAAAAACCCTTAAGAAAGTCATCTTTTATAAAAATTTATTGAAAAATCGAATTTTTTAGACATTTTATAATTTTGATAGAAATACTGTTAGATTTTTATAAAATTATACAAGCTTGATCATACTTTAAAAATTTATGGTAATATATTTGTCAGTATAGGACCGTACATAAATTTTTTAAAAGAATTAAACTTCATTTGTTATCTTTAAAAATGAAAACAGAATGAACATATTGAAGATAAAGATAACTTTGTCAAAATTTTATAAATTTTTTCAAGTATGATCATGATCCAAAATTTTTATAAGAGCTTAAAATTGTCTTAGAACGCTTATCTAATTTTTTTTTAAAATAAACTTTTTATTTGCTCAATCAAATCTATAGATTCATTGAACTTTATTTGTTATCTTTCAAAAATAAAAACACAAGGAATACAAATGATATAGTACCATTATAAGAATTTTATAAATTCACTAGAGTGTGATCATGATCCAAAATTTTTATGGCATCTTAATCATTGCCACAATACCCTTCTCTAAAAGTTCCTAAAATTCTAACCTATTTTTGTAGCTCAATAAAATCTATCTATTGATTATCAGGCTTTTATCAAGACAGTAGCACTTTTATAATTTTTTTAACATTCTTTAGGCTTGATCATCATATGAAAATTTTATAGTAATATTAGTGATGCTTCAGAACCATCCAAAATTTTTTTGAAAAATTTCTCATGTGGTTTGAACCATTTTTCACTCAGTTAAAATTCGTCGGTCAGCCTTCAGGAGCACTTTCCTAATTTTTTAAAATTCCTTAGGCTTTATCATCATTTAAAAATTTTATGAGAACATTATTGATGCGTCAGGACCATCCATAAAAATTTTCAAAATGCTATAACGTGATCTGCACCATTTTTCATTCGGTTGAAAGTTTGTCAGCCTTTTATCAGGATAGTAGCACTGTTAGAATTTTTAAAAATTCCTCAAGCTTGATCATCATCTAAAATTTTTATTGGAATATTAGTTATGTGTCAGGACCATCCACAAAAAAAGTTTAACATAGTTTCAACCATTTTTCGCTCGATTAAATTTCATTGAGATTTTACTTACGTGGACATATGGTTATACTATATTTAAATTTAAATACATTATATATTGTTATGACATTTTTAGATAGGTGCTATGATATTTTTTTTGATCCACGTGGCCCCCTCCATCTCGAAATCCTGGCTCCGCCCCTGGTTAGTACTTAGTACTACTGCTATACTTAGTCACGTTGATAGTTAGTTTAAAAAAAGCAAGATTTTAAAATTTCAGTTGAGATCTCGGATGTCGGATATGGACGAGATTCAAAATTTCAACTAGATAAAAAATTTCAAATTGCTACAGTATTTTTTAAAGAAATTTTAAGGTTTTTCCTTACCGGATTTGACTCAAAAACCCTTAAGAAAGTCATATTATATGAAAATTTGTTGAAAAATAGAATTTTTTAGATGTTTTATAATTTTGATAGAAATCTTGTCAGATTTTTATAAAATTGTACAAGCTTGATCATACTTTGAAAATTTATGGTAATATATTTGTCAATGTAGAATCATACATAAAATTTTTAAAAGAATTGAATTTCATTTGTTATCATTAAAAAATGAAAAATAGAATGAACATAATGAAGACAGTAACTTTGTCAAAATGTTATAAATTTTTTCAAGTATGATCATGATCCAAAATTTTTATAAGAGCTTAAGAATTGTTTTACAACACTTAGCCAAATTTTTTAAAAAATAAACTTTTGTTTGCTCAATCAAAACTATGGATGTGAAAGTGCATCTAGGCCCCTAATTGTGTTTTGGATGATTAATGACAAACGATTAAGGGACTAATGGCTTAAGTGAGTATATAAGCAGGTGATAGTCCCAAAAGGATCGCATTCACGGACGTTGATGACCCTCAAAAGTGAAAAGAAGACCGGCCGATTTAGCGTAGATTTTTCGTTTAATTGAGTCGACGTGTTTGCCGCTCTATTAAGAGGATGGGATGTAGATGCTTTAGAAATAACCTCGTGCTCGATGAACATCTCTTATAAATTTGGTTTTGGAAGTCTCCATGCACGTCACTCACTTTGTATTTCATTGTCTTGATATTATCGAATGTCGGTGGTATCGGACTCTCCGTGTGAGTGTTTTGTTGCCTTTGGAACTCTCGGGAAAAGTCGGATTGTCTCGATAATTTACATCGGATCGTCTGATGTTGTCTGAAAAATTTTCTAAGTCTTTAACCTTGATCTCTCGGAAACATCGGAATATCCGATGGTCGATATCGATAGTCCGATGTGATCTGAAATTTTTCTAAGTCATTGGATCGAACTCTCTCGAATTATCGGAATGTCCGATGTTCGATATCGACATCCGATATACACTTAGGTTTTTGCAAAGTTGCTGAGTTCGTTGAAAACTCTCTGAAATCATCGGAACATCCGATGTGTGTAATCGGATAGTCCGATGTGTGCTTTTTCTCAGCAAAATTTTGAATTCTTAAGTGGAGTCGAATCTGGTGATTTGCACTGATCGGATAGTCCGATGTGGGGTCTGACACAGGGCAGAACGGCTCTTTTTTGTGTCTTGGCTATATATACCCCACCCACTCCCTCATTTATGGGCACCAATCAGTACTTTGAGCATTTACTTCACTCTTGCTATTCCTTTGCTCTATTGCTCTATCTTGTGTTCATCTTTGTGATATTTGTGAGAGATTTGAGCAAGTGGTTCTCTAGTGTCTTGAGTAAAAAACCGAGAAAGTCCATTTGAGCACTAGGGTGATTTTCAAGAGCGGATCCACACTCCATTTATTACTCTTGGAGATTGAGGTCTCCTAGACGGCTAGGAGTCACCGGTGAGCTCCCGATCTACGTGTGGGAAGCCGCCGGAGTTTGTGAAGGTTCGAATCCACCTCAAGGAAGGGTTCAAGCAAAAAGGTAGGTGAGTGCTTTGTGCAACACCTAGAGGAGTAGGGTTGAAAGAGACCCGGCTTTGTGCCGCCTCAGCGGAGACGTGGATCTCCTCAAAGATCCGAACTTCGGGAAAAAATCATTCCATCTCTTTGGTTTGTAAGTCTTCCACTTGTCCCTTTTATACTTGGCTCTATCATTGGGGATTCTAGTATTTAATAGCCATGTGCAGTAGATATTGGTGTGATCTTATGCTCGGTAGTTGCCTTAACTCAGAATTTAATTTGGTAGAAATCTAGCCCTCTAAGTTACTCGATCTATTCTTTAGGGTTTTTCTGCTTGATCGGATTGTCCGACCTCTCATATCGGATAGTCCAAACAAATCGAGATAGTCCGATATCAAAGTCGGATATTCCGATATTTCATTTGCTAATTAGGTTTTAAATTTTTATTACGCCTATTCACCCCCCCTCTAGGCGACGTTATCGATCCTTCAGGATGCATTGAACTTTATTTGTTATCTTTTAAAAATAAAAAACACAAGGAATACAAATGATATAGTACTATTATAAGAAATTTATAAATTCACTGAAGTGTGATCATAATCCAAAATTTTTATGGCAACTTAATCATTGTCTCAACACCATTCTCTAAAAGTTTCTAAAATTCTAACCCATTTTTGTAGCTCAATCAAATCATCTATTGATCATCAGGCTTTTATCAAAATAGTAGCACTTTTATAATTTTTTTAACATTCTTAGGCTTGATCATCATATGAAAATTTTATGGTAATATTAGTGATGCTTTAGAACCATCCAAAAATTTTTTGAAAAATTTCTAATGTGTTTTGAACCATTTTTCACTCAGTTGAAATTTGTCGACGCCACCTTCAAAGAGCACTTTCCTAATTTTATAAAATTCCTTAGGCTTGATCATCATTTAAAAATTTTATAAGAATATTATTGATGTGTTAGGACCATCTATAAAAATTTTCAAAATGCTATAACATGATTTGCACCATTTTTCATTCGGTTGAAAGTTTGTCAACCTTTTATTAGGCGAGAGCACTGTTATAATTTTTAAAAATTCCTCAAGTTTGATCATCATCTGAAATTTTTATTGGAATATTAGTTATGTGTCAGGACCATCCACAAAAAAGTTTAACATAGTTTCAACCATTTTTCACTCAGTTAAATTTCATTGAGATTTCGGCATTTCTCGGCGAAATTTCGGTTCAAAATTCTGGATTTCAAATTTTATTTTTGAATTTTAACCAAATTTTATCCAAAATTATGAGATTTGACCAAAATTTTAAATTTCGTCTACCTCCAGGATATAAATGGAAAAGGAAATTTGAAACCCGATGTGACTGTGAGTACGTCCTAGTAGACAGCTAGTACGTGGTGGGGCCCGTCTACCATATCATGTTAGCATGGAGGACTTGGACTGAGCATTATCATCATCAAACACATCATTTTTCATTTTTGAGGATGTAATGTGAGTTATCTATTGATTATTATATCTAGCTAACTCCTTGAGAAGTTTCAGGGTTAGGGTACACAGTACACTTGCCCTTTGCCAAATGCAAAGACAATATAGAAGATATTGGGAACTAACATTGTATCCATCTTTCCTGAGAACTAGGGCAGAGATTAATTAATTTCCCATGGCAACTTTGACTTGGAAATTAACGCGAAATCTTTGGCAAAGTATCGTCCATGCATGTGATCAAAACAAGCTAAAAGACGAAAATGGCAATTAAGCAGGTAGATTAATTCCAACCTTCTGCACCATCACCTGTTCGTCTGTTTCCCTTCTCATCTGGGCAAAAAGCAATAAACATGCAGTACCAGTAGCTGTACCTGAGGAGGAATAGTAGCTGGAGTAGTAAATGGCCTAGCAATCTTGCATTAGCATGCATGTATGCTTCTGAGTTCTGATCATCTGTCTGATGGAGTGATGGGTGCTGTCCGTGCGCCGAAAAGATGAAAGTTTTCTCCATGAAATTGAAAACTAAACGCTTAATTCAAATGCCGGTCGTCGTGACAACAAAAGGAAACCTATCCAAGCTGCAATATGAATGAATGAACCCAACAAGAAGAATGCACAGCACATTGCAATGCAAGGCAATCAGCTGAGCAACACCACCTACTTCACAAGCAAGAACACGTTAAAGCTGCCGCCTCAATCCGCTGCACCAGACCACACGCAGTTCGTCCAGCCCAAGAGCTCGGGAATTGGTGGTTTTGCATCATCGGTAGGAGCAGGAGTGGCCGGTGAACCATGGAGGAGTCGGTGGTGAGCTGCGACTGCAGGAGGAGTGCACCGGCGAGTACATCAGCGGCGTACGGGCCTACTACTGCTGCTAGCTAGTCATGTTGACGGACACAGATCCAATGTGATCCCTATTAACTTGAGCAGTTACATGCATGTATATCGTTAGATATAAAAACAGCGATCTTTCAAGAATACTGTTCCATTTTTTAGTACTGTAGCAAGCACTGTGGTAAGACTGTTGAAAAATATGGTTCATTTGTTCATTTGATCAGATGCATGACCCTGATGAACTGGTCTACAAACATCGCTTAACTTACGGTGCCCGTGGGAACTGTCCGGTAACTTATCCCATGTTGATAGCCCATGTAGCATGTATGTCGTGGTAGACTCTGTAAGCAACTAGATAGTGCGTGGTTGGGCCCATCGACCTTGTCATGCCAAGGTGGACCTGAACTGAGCATTATTATCAAAATTTGATTTTTCATTTTAAGGATATATGAATTATTTATTTTGCATCTATTTGAAAAGCTTCTAGGCTTAGGTTACACTTGCCCTTTGACAAAAGCAAATCGAGACAATATGGAAGATATTGGGAACATGGTGTCAAATATCTTTCCTGAGAATTAGGGCAGAGATTAATTTTTCCACGCAACTTAATTTGACTTGGAAATGAACGCGAAAATTTTGACAATGTCTCATCCATGTGACCAAAACAAGCTAAAAACTCGAGCATTTACGGAATACTACATGGTAGTAGGAGACTTTTTACCATTATTCAAAGGTGTCAAAATTTATATTAAACTAGTATCAACATTATTATAGAAAGAGATGTGCTTTCATGCTTTTCTTTTAGACAATTGCACAAATGTTAAAGTATGAATGAATGTTAGATGATGATTACTTACCCCTTCGTTTGCTTCAAGATTTGTGCAATTTGTATTGGGATGGAAAGCATTGAAGGTGGCTCTTACAGAAAAGGTTATCACAGACGGTTTGAAACCATCATCGTAGACGGTTTTTTAAACCGTGTGTAAGTATGTATCAGTGATAATACAGCGTATGACAGACAATTTTTGAACCGTCTGTGAAACATATATCAAAGACGGTTTGTATCAAGCGCCGTCTACTATATGTGCTTTATCACACACCATTTTTATTAAAAATCGTTTGTGATATGTGTCTATCACAAACGGTTTTTATCTAGAATAATCTGTGATAATATTTTTTCTACCTCTCTTGACATAACTTCTATGAATAGTTCCTTCTCTATAGATATTTTTGCAATAGCATTTACAAGGCACAACAATTATAGATTTTGTAGTTGAATATCTAAACGACTGAGATGCTTCGAGGCATAGCTTTTCTAGCTGGGATTGTCTTAAAGTATGAACGTTTGTAGCACTTTCGTCTACTTTCTTATTCTAATATTGATGGATTCCAAGCAAAATCCAATTCCACTCATAGTTTATCCTGAAAGTTGTCATACTCTGATTTATCTTTCACTTCATTCTCATCCTTGAATGAGAATACCATAGGCAGCCTATTTTCACTCTGATTTTATGCAGGAACAAGATATATAATTTTGATGGTTCTCTATTTAATGAGTTTTTGTATTTGATGAACTCCTTCCCTTGGGCTCTGAATTTCTCCCTCAAGGAGTTCATCAAATATGGAGTTCATGAAATAGAGAACCATTAAAATAATCATATTTCCGCACAAGATTAGAGTGAAAATAAGTTGCCTATGGTATTCTCATTCGAAGATAAGGATGAAGTGGAAGTGATAAATCAAGGCATGGTAACTTTCAGGATGAACTGTGAATGGAATTGGATTTTGCTTTAAAATCCATCAACATTATAATAAGAAAGTAAATGAAAGTACTACAAATATTCATACTTTAAGATGATCTCACCAGACAAGCAGTGCCTCGATGTATCTAGAATGTTTATATATTCAATTACAAAATTTATAACTGATTGTGCCTTGTAAATGTCATTGCAGAAATATCTAAAGAGAAAAAATTTCGAACAATAGGTACTATTCCTGGAAGTTCTACTAACAGAGAAAGAAAAACTTTTGGTTCCAACAAGCAAGACATTATTTAGTCATTAGATTCAATATGAGCAAATATTAATGATAATTTCATGTGACAATATATTGATAAGATATGATATCACAAATATCAATAAGCATACATTAAGAAACAATATTAATTATTTGATAGATCAAGATCAGAAGATCTCAAGGCTTTTCTATGTCTGCCATTATATGTGTCATAGATTCCGCAATAGAGACTTTTCGGTTCCCTCTGAAGTTCCATAGCTTTGGCATAATACTTATTTATTTGACACCAATAATTGATTGACTTCCAATCATATCTCTTAGACCCTATTTGGCAGAGCTTTAGCTTCCAACTCCACCTCAAATTTAGAGCTTGTAGGCTAAAATAAAGTGAATTAAGTTTATATTTTTAGCTTAAAATGTAAACAAGATAACTTACCTAAATACTCTTAATGTACACACAGTTCCAACTCCATAAATTTTTGAAGTTAGGAATATCCTGCTTCACCAACTCTATAGATTTTGGTGGAGCTGGAGCTGTGCCAAACACCCCCTTAGTCCCTATAGAAGCGATCATGTTATTATGAAAATAGTGTTTTGATATATTATCAGTAACTACGTTGAATTAAATATTAGAAACCTTTATATTACCTCTATAAGCTCAACTTTGGTTTTTTAGCTCTACATTCGTCTTGCGCTCCTCAATGATGAGTGCCTTGTTAAGAGAATCAATATCCTACGATTTATCATATATGTCTTTCAGTTTTGTTTTATCTCATAAATCTTTCCTATTAGCTCAGACTTTCCTTTTGGTTGTTCTATGTCTACCTCAAGTTTTTTAGCATCCAATAGCTTTTTCATGTCATCTATCTTGTTTGTAGGCTCCATTTTATATATATGTGCAATTTGCAGTCACTGGGACATATAATATATATATGATGTATTACGACAGAAGTTAAACATCTAGATATTTTTGAAATATAATGTGCACAATTCAAAGCTTGCAAAAATGATATAATCGAAAGGATAAAGTAATTCATAATTATTATGTCGACTTGAAATTGAATTATGTCTACTTAACATATTAATAAGTAATTGTATGATAGAGTGCTCTCAAGTGTCATGCTACTAGGTTAGATATTTAGCCTCCTCGCCACAAGGTGTAGGGCTGCTGGAGACTAATCTCTTACCTCCACTACACTAGGGTTATATAATCAAAATTAAACTAGATAATTAACTAAGCAAATAAGGCCTTAAACTCTTACATTCCTAAATTAGCATATCACAGACGATTCTTAGCATATACTATAACTTTAACGATCGTGCTAGCAAAACCGTCTGTGATTACTTTTAACATAAATTGTTTTTTTTAAAATTATCTGTAATAAAGTATCTTATATAGGCCTTTCTGTGCTAGCGAAGAGGTTAAATTTTTGACAAAGTATAATCCATGTGACCAAAACAAGCTAAAAACTCAAGAATTTATGGAACACTAACTGATTGACTCTAATTACTGCTACCATGAGACTTTTTATCATTATTGAGAGGTATCAAAATTTACATTGAGCTAGTACCAAGAGGTAGATTAACTCTAATTACTGCTACCATGAGACTTTTTATCATTATTGAGAGGTATTGAAATTTACATTGAGCTATTGTTGTGCCGGTC
Source organism: Guadua angustifolia (assembly GCA_036346375.1). Classification (NCBI taxonomy): domain Eukaryota; kingdom Viridiplantae; phylum Streptophyta; class Magnoliopsida; order Poales; family Poaceae; genus Guadua; species Guadua angustifolia. Next base: position 76,261,495 of record CM070504.1, on the reverse strand, counting down.
ATGGCTTTTTTTTAGATCAATAGGACATCCAACAGGATGTCCCAGTTCCATTTCTGAAACTGAACAACGTCAAGATAACAACCATATAGATCGAAAACAAAACCGAAGCACTCCAACTCCATTTGCTAAAGGATACATCCAAGCAAAAAAACTAAACAAAACAAACAGTAGCCGCATCATCAGAAAGAAATAAGTATCAGACTTTGCCGCCAACTTCAGCCCTCCAGCCACCGAACAACATCAGGTACCAAGACAAAATTGCAAGATCAAACCACCACGCCACAACTTCCTTCAACCAAACAGAAAACCATTTTACTCCTGCGCTACATCGTCAATCCCTCCACAGGAAGCGGCGCCAGAATGGATCTCTCCAGGCTTTTGCAAAATGCCTCCATCTTGACCATCATTTTCTCTGTGAATAAAGGTTTCCAATTCCTGAGAAGCATTAGCATCTTTCTCCAAATAACTTTTACATCTGACCAATCCTGAAACCGAAAAATCATGTTATTTCTGATTTTCCAGATACTCCAAAATGCAGCAGCACATATCGAATTCAAGGCACCATTCTTAGAATTACTCAACCAGAAATAGGCCACAGATTCAAAATCAGCACCCAGCTTAACACCAAAAAAATCCGAAATCAACCTCCAAATACTTTTAGCCACAACACAATCAAAGAAAATATGCCTAACTGACTCCGAATCATTGCAACAATAGCAAGAGCTACCTTTATTAATGCCCCGTCTCAATAAATTGTCTTTCGTCATAATCTTGTTATGAGCAAGGAGCCAAAGAAAAACCTGAACCCTAAGAGGAACAATAATCTTCCAAATAGCAGGAATAAAAACTAGAATAATCCCTCTAAAGTTAATAATGGCATAAAGGGACTTAACCGAAAAAACACCTTTATTAGAATACTGCCATATTAAAGAATCTTCTTCATCAGACAGGGTAATACTTTTAGCCACCTCCACGAGCTCAAACCATCTAATCATCATATTCTCAGGGAAAGACCTAAAAGTACAACGAACATTAGAACCGTCCCAAACCTCAGCAATAGAAACACCTTTTTCATTAACCAAACCATAAAGGTCCCCAAACTGAATAGCTAAACAAGAAGGACCAAACCAAACGTCTTCCCAAAATCGAATTTTCTTCCCATTGCCCTGCACACACCATCTATACCCAAACTTAGTGGCTTGTGCAGCCCAAAGAACCCCTTTCCAAAAAATGTACATTATCGGGGTGACAAGAAAAATATTCTAAGTTATCACCCCAGATTTAAATTTAACAAGGTCAACCCACTGCTTGCTCTCATTCAGGGGCGGAGCCAGGATTTCAGCATAGGGGGGGCCAATCCACCAATAATAAATCATACAATACTATGGCATGATACATATACGCATGCACATACTAACTTCCATAGAGCATAAATAAGAAGAAAATCAACATGAGCTGCACCATAAAATCATCTACTAATTAACTCCTACAGATATCAAAATGATGTAGCATATATGATCACTACTACAGCGAGGCTTATATCGAGACGATGATCACGACGGTTTTGAAAAACCGTCTGTAATATGGAATATCACGCAGCGGTTATGTACTCAAACCGTCAGCTAATATCACGACGGTTTTATATTATAGCCGTGCGTGATGTAATAACTATCACAGACGGTGTCAAAATATAACCGCTGTGATGGCTACAAGATTCATTACGCAGCGGTTTCAAAAGTAAAACCGTCAGGATTTCCTGACGGTTTATATAACACAACCGCCTCTGTAATATCTACAAGTCATTACAGGCATTTGTTATATTTAGAAACCGTCGTGATATTTTTGCATCACTGATTACCGTAATATAAAACCGTCGTGATAAAACCTTCCGAGGCCGTAGAAAAACAGAGCCTCGCTCCATCCACTTTGTTGGTAGGGTTTCGTTTCTATCCTAAGTGGCGGTACGCGAAGTGATGCGATTTTTAGAAGAAAGCCATTGATTTCAAGGGTGATATTAGATTCATTTGATTTTGGTGATCTAAGGTTAGTAATGAGTTCTCTAATTGCATGCATCCAATTCAATATATATCTAGGTTGGTTAGAGAGAATTAATTTAAAGATTGTTTGGTTAGATCTAGCTTAATTGTAGCTGGATCCATATGTTGTTTGAGATATTTGGTTAGTAATGTGTTTTAATTGCATTATATTCAACATCTAGCTTGATAAGGAAGGAATTTGATGATTTTTTAGATCTCGCTTGTAGAACCATGTGTTGGTTTTTTGATGAATAAGGTTAGCTAGTAATGGTTCTATTTGCATAATATAATATTCGATCATGATGTAGCTAGCTAGCTTGTTAGGATAGAATTTAATGATTGTTTAGATCTAGCTTATAGATCAATTCAAGTCTTTTGGTGATCTAAGATTAGTAATGGGTTCTAATTTCATTATTATATTGAAGATTAGTTTGAATTTTGTTAATTATTTCTTTGTGATGTAATTAAGGTATGTAATTGCATAATTAGTTTAAGAATGTGTGCATACGCACTACACCGTGCACTTAATATTTAACACTAAGTGTTACATGTGTAGCGAGATGGATCGAAGTCGGATGTACGCCGAGAACCGCATTTAGTGCCGAGTACCTTAATGGCGTCTCCACTTTCAAAAGAGCTGCAGAGGAGGATATGTTTAATAAGGGGTGCAATTCATGTCATGTCCGTGCATTGATTGCGAAAATCAAGATGTTTGAAACTCAACAGATCGGCACACTTGATTCAAGGGGTTTCAAAAGGGCTATACATGTTGGACCACTATGGCGAAGAGCATAATATACGTGAAGCGACAAGTAGTGTTAATATCGTCGACGATGTCAATGATATGTCGGATGATCATATCGATTGTGCTTCCGATGAGGACAAAGGTTGCACGATGACAATTTGGATCGGATGCTACGCGATGCGAAGAAACCTTGATGACAGGGAATATGGACAGTTCCTGTGGCTTAATGGAGGACTCGGAGAAACCTTTGTTCGCAGGTGCAAGTTGAAATACACAAGGTTGTCATCCGTGCTTCAACTACTCAAATTGAAGGCAAGCAACGGTTGGTCCGACAAGAGTTTCACAATAATATTCGTCTATTGGCGGACATGCTTCCAGAGGGAAGCGAGTTGCCGACAAGCACCTACAAAGCCAAGCGTGTTCTTTGTCCCTTGGGAATGGAAGTAGAAAGAATACATGCATGTCCAAACGATCAGATCCTGACCGCAAAGAGTACACAAACTTGCATATATGTCCGTGTGCAACGATCCCAGACAAGCGTAAGAGTTATTCAGATGATGATGGCGAGCATTGAGGTGAAAAAGGTACTCGCTAAGGTGGCATGGTATCTGCTGAATTCCCCGTTTGAAGCGTTTGTTTGCGAACCCAAAGGAGGCAAAACCGCTGCTGGCACTTTGAGGAGCGTAAGAATGATGGAATGCTAAGGCACCTGCTGATTCCATCCAAAGGAGAAACATCGACAGAGCTTTCAAGAATTCAAAAGGATCCGAGAAATATAAGGTTTAGATTGAGTACTGATGGAATGAATCCTTTCGGTAACATGAGCAAATAAGATAGCACTTGGCGGTGAATCTCTGATCTACAACCTTCCTCCTTGGTTGTGTATGAAGCGGAAGTACATTATGTTGTCTGTGCTTATCCAAGGACCAAACAACTGGGAACGATATTGATGTGTACCTAGCTCCATTGGTGGAAGATCTAAAACACCGTGGTTACCGGGTACACGATGGGATGCGTACAAACGAGAGAACTTTACTTTGCACCGCTTGTTGTTCGCACCATAAATGATTACCTCCCTTTGCTAACTCGCTGGCCGAGTACAAAAGGAACCAAAGCTCGCACTCACCGCTTAGATGATACCGAGAGTTTATGGCTGAATCACTCCCGCGAAAACCGTGTACATGCGCCATCAGTAGGTTCCTTCGAGGAATCACCCATATCGCAAGATGAAGCAACTTTTCGACGGAAGGAACGAAAATGGTCCAGCTCAAAGGCGTTTGAGCGGAGAGATGTTCATGACATTGTTAAGGATTTGGATGTTGCGTATGGAAAGGGATGTAAATCAAGTACCGTGAAAAGAGCATGTGGAAGAAGAGATCAATATTCTAGGACCTACCTTCATCGAGCACCTAGAAGTTCGCCATCGCATCGATGTCATGCACGAGAGAAGAATGTCCGTGATGCGTGATTGGTCTCTTACTCAACATTAAGGGTAAAACAAAGGATGGTATCAACGCACGGCTTGACTTGGTCGATATGGGCATAAGACCCGAGTTAGCACCGAAAGAGATCGATAAAGGCCGTGACGCATTTGGAACCCGCTTGTTATACTCTGTCAAAGGCCGAAGAACTCGAATCGCGCTGTTGCTTGCATGGTGTGAAAGTTCCGTCCTACATTCCTCCAACATGAAGAGACTTGTTTCGTTGGAAGATTTGAAATTAATCGGCATGAAGTCTCATGATTGTCATGTCTTGATGACACAGATGCTCCTATCGCGCATTAGAAGTATTTTGCGGTCAAGGTCCGTGAGACAATCACTAGGTCAGTGTTATTTCTTTAACACAATCGCCGAAGGTCATCGATCCCGGCGACTAGATGCTCTCGCAAGCCGAGGTGGTGATGACTCTATGTAATCTTGAGATGTATTTCCCTCCATCATTTTTCGATATCATGGTCCATCTCATTGTTCACCTTGTAGACAGAGATAAAGATATGCGGCGGTGTTCCTCGTAGCATGTACCCGCTCGAGAGGTACATGGGAATTCTCAAGTCTTCGACGGAATCGATCTCGTCCGGAGGGTAGCATTGTCGAAGGTTATGCAATGTAAGAGGCCGCCGAGTTCTGGCCGATTACATGGCCCAGTCGAACCAATAGGTGTGCCTCGATCTCGCCATGAGGAGGCTCCAGGTATGGGGACCATCGGAAGGAAAGCAATCACGCCTCGATTCGGTTGATTATGCTCGAGCCCATTTCACGGTTTTGCAACACATGGTCAGTAGTGTCCGCCTATATCGCCGAGCACAAGCAATGGCTAAGGCAAGAGAATCCAAAGACGGCAGAGTCTTGGATCACGAGACAAGATAACCTTCAGCTCAACAAATGGTTGAAGGAGCGACCTATCACTGGAGCTCGCTCGATGACACGCTGACATGGTTGGCAAAAGGACCAACTTTTACAGTTGTCACATGGAAAGGATATGACTTAAATGGGTACACATTTTACACGAGAGATCAGATATGAAGAGCACAAACCGTATCGATGGTGTCCGTGATAGATGCATTCAATAATACTGGTTGACGAGGAGCTCCTACTATGGGTTCATAGAGGAGATATGGGAGCTCGACTACGCACTTTTCAAGATTCCCTATTTCGGTGCCGTTGGTCCACCTCCAAAGACGTGAAGGTCTCTACAGAATGGCATCACTCATCGTGGACCTCGAACGTGTCGGATACCAAGACGAACCATTCGTATTTCGCTAACCAAGTTGTTCAAGTCTTCTATGTAACCGACCCGTCCCAACAAGAAGCGCCACGTAGTTCTTCAGTGGAAAAAGGAGAATTGTCGGAGTTGAGAATGTAGTAGATGAGGAAGAGTACAATCAATTTGATGAGTTGCCACCTATCGTAAATGACATCCTCGTCCTGCAAGAACAACATGAGGAAGCAAGCTACACACGCTGTCGATCATCATGAAGGGCTAATTTTCATACAAAAGAATAAGCATGTGGTATGAGTTATGAGAAGGGTGCATTGTCATCATACTTACTAATTTTCATGTGTAATAATATTACATTAATGCTATTGTAAAGATGATACGACCCATCATGCTTTGTACATATGATTGTGATCATCTTTGTAAGTAGCTTGAAGCATCCGAATTATGTATATATGATTGTGATGATCTTTGTAAGTAGCTTGTGAAGCATCCGGATTGATGGAAAAGATGCAAGTATAAGAGCACGATTTATTCGTTAATATCAATATGATTCCAAATACACGATTCAAAGATGGCCATTCGGACATAATTGATGACAAGAATGTAATCATGTCTACTTTGGCAATATGGAAATAGTTGTATGTGATTGTTCTCAGATTTTAGGGTTTGAATTGAGGATTAGAATCTCCACTTCAACCACAAGATACCTATATTCTGTTAAAGACAACTTTCCCGGAAGATACAACAAAGTGGCACGCATAAGAGTCGATCGAATCGAACCGACAAGTGAATGTCATGAATAAGATATATCATGACGGTTCTTTAACATAACAACAGGATAAAGATTTGTCACGATTTGTTATGTTACCTAACCGTCGCGTGATATGTCAATATCGAGACGGTTCTATTATATAACCGTCGTGATGTCATAACATCACCAGACGGTTCTATTATAGAACCGCCCGTGATGTCATTAACATCACTGCATGGTTCTATTATAGAACCGCTCATATTTAAACATCGCGCATCGTTTCTATTATAGAACCGTCAGGATATATCATCCTGCATCGCTATATTATAGAACCGCTCGTGATGTTATTTCTTCTATATATCTCCTGCCAAGAGATCTCATTCACATGCCAAGGCCAAACCCTAAACCTTTGAGACGTTTTGCCTCATGGCGGCCTCCCTCGGCGCTCCTCCTCCCGGCGTCCCGGCCTCTGCCCTCCCTCCCCGGCGTCCTCCCCGCCCTCGGCGTCCTCCCCGGCCTCCCCCTCGGCGTCTCGATCCCCTCGGCGTCCTCCCGGCCTCGGCGTCCTCCCCTCGGCGTCCTCCCGGCCGGCCTCCTCCCCTCGGCGTCCTCCTTCAACCGTGAGTATTTCGGGGACTAGCCATCGAGCTAGAGGCTGCTCGATCCGAGGCACCGCCCGCCATTTGCTCTATTTTTCGGTGTTGCTCGCTAGTTAGTGAGTTCGGGGACACTTTCGTGATTATTCTCGGACTTGCAAAGGGCCACGATCTGCGGCTTGGGGACCTTGCGTGTGGGCTTAATGTTCAAGTGATGATTTAGGGATGGAATAGACTAATTGTGACAACAAATCTTAGCAAATAATTTCACTTTCATATATATATATATATTTGATTAGTGTGAGTTCGCAATTGATGTTTGTTTTCTCGGTTGTTTAGAGCACAAGAGCAAGAACTAGTTAAAATGTCTTTGTTCTGTTGGATAGGAGCGATGGTGCCGTGTGGTTGTACATGTTCATATGTGAGATGGTCTTTGTGGTTGTACATGCCGTGGTTGTACATGGTCCCGAATAAAACAGGGAAACCTTTTGATCTAAAATATATATATATATATATATATATATATATATATATATATATATATATTTGATTAGCTCTATTGCAAACCTGTCTTTATATGCTTAGTTAGTGAATATGCATATAAGATAACCAATTGAGTAGATTTATACTTAACCTCACAAGTATTAAATCATATTGAGATAAAGTTGTCACAATCTAGTCTATTACTTGTCCATTGTGGCGAGGAGGGCCTTTTAAGGCAACCCGACATCTGAGAACATTCAAACAATCAATATGAGCTTTATGCTAATTGCTTTATTCGTAATACTGTACATGTTCATATGTGAGATCCTGAGCTTCTGTTCAATTATTCTGTTAACTGTCAAATGGTTGAATCCATATGTATTTTTCTGCTTGTCTGTTGTGTGGATGTCCTAGTTTTAGGGGAGTGCTGCCAAATTTTTATTAAGTTCTAAGCAACCTCCTAGTTCGCTTTTTGCTAGAAGGCTAATAACAAGCCATCTAGGCTAGTTCTTTGAAAAGGCTAATAACAAGCCATTTAGGCTAGTTCTTTTAGATGCAAGTATAACAAACTCATTCACTTTAATGTGATTTTATTTGTTCTTCACTTTTAGTTCGCTTCAAACTATTTTAACTTGTAAAGAAGATGTCGTCCTCTAATCCATCGTTCAAGGACATGATGTGCCCTCAAAAGAAGGATCGACCAGCATGCTGCAAGAGGACCAAACAAAAGGCCAATGACCGATATACCATTACGAGATCGATCCAAATGATGGGGCCCCTAGAAAGCCAAAAAAGCGCTAATGCATTTCGAGTATGTGTGGGATAGTAGGTCGAACGGGTTCCGATCACGCTATCTTCCCGGAGGTTGGTGACTATTGAGGCTCGCAATGCCTTGCTAACGGAAATATTTTCATCATTCAACATTCCGTAAGAATCCGCCCCTAGTGCGACGGTATGCACCGCTAGCGGCAGAAAGGCATGGAAGACCTTTAAGCATACGCTTTACGAGACTACGCCAAGAAGGATCTGGTTCCATACTCAAGTATGGGTTCATTGATGAGGACACGTGGAGGCGCTTTGTTGGGATGAAGACCATGCATTTAATTCGCAAGGCCATGATGAAGCAAACAAGGCCTTGCAAGCAAGGAACACTCACCCCCACAGACTTCGGCACCGGCCGCTACGCGGGAAGAGAGAGCAATGGGACAGGGAGGACGAGGAGGGTATCGCGCCATTTCCATCGATCACAGATGAACGTGCCAGAGACTGGCTAAGAGCGAGAGCGAGGTTAGATGCCACGCCCTCCGCAACTGTCTCCTTCAGAAACCCCATGGACGAGGAAGTCTCGCCAACGCCGTAATATATAAATCGAACTACCAATTTTACGTAATTAGTCCATGACTTCATAAGTGAAATAACTTGTCCGGATCTTGCGGTAGCGTTGAGTACACAATCGTGCGATGGCTCTTTTTTTCCCGACAGAGAGAAAGATGCACCGCCCATAGCCTTGGGAAACAAGGAACACCTCGGTCGTATAAGAGGCAAAGGGTTTTTGTTCCATGGAAAACTGGATTCTGCACGACTTCCACATATACCAAATAAGAAGAGAACTAGAGCCGAGCGCGAGTCAAATCTTATAAAGAATTTGGAGGACAAGTTGAGAGGAGAGTTGAGAGAAGAGTTGAGGGAGAACCGAGAGAAGAATTTCATGAAAGGATAAGAATCCTCGAGGAAAGGCTCACCAATCAAGAAAGAAATATCGCACATGCCCCATATGTCCGCAAGTCAGCCCCATCGCCTGCAGAAGAGCACAGTGCATCCGCTCCTCCAAGTGACATAGATGAATATAGCGGGACTTATCTTGTATGTGACATTAAGGTGGCCACGCGTGCAATCTCCAAGTGAGAATTAGCAATGGCACCATTCCTCCGACGGTGCTTGGGGCATGGCGATCCATCCCCAAAGGGACCATGGTGCACCTGTACCATCATAGCGCCGGTTTCACCAAGGTCAATGTGGACGGGTGTTTGATAGTTTCAAAATTGTCGATCTACGTAAGTCACGAACCATTTAGATCGTGAAACTTGGGGATGCCATTGGCACATTCATCCAATGGCCTAGCAATGACATCTCCTCGGTCGGCCCTTCATTATGCAACAACCGCGACGATCCGATTCGCTTATTGTATCGCCGTCGATCGGTTGGCTACCAAATCAAGCAATCGAGAGCGACTCCACTTGATGTACATAATGTTGACCTCTTTCCTGCCCATTCCTCTCCCGTGAAGGGTTCATACAAAACAAAGAAAGGCAAGGGCAAAAAGAAGAAAGAAGCCCGGCAAGAACAAGTTGACTATCCACCTGCTGAGTTGGCTAAACAATACAAGCTAGGAGAGCCGTTACTAACGAAAGGCAAGTAACTTCACTTGGTATATCTTGCCAACAATTGCATAAGTGGTACACCCAAGAAGCCGGAAAGCCGAGCGTGAACGCACAACAAGTATCGCCATTAAGTTCAAGTATGAACATCTATTCAACGACTCGGCGGGGGCTTCTTCACGATCGATTTCTGGACTTGTTCCATCTCTACAACCTCGACGCCATCGACGCCGCACTCATAAGATGTCGGACCTTGTAAGTGTGTGCTATCACAATCTACATTCGCCTAATAGTGATAAATGTCCTCCAATATATATATAATCCGCCTTTGTATATATAGATACATGCAACTTGAAGCATACGAAGAAACTATCGATCGGTTTCCTCGACCCACATATAGTCTCAAAGCAAACAATGGATGATGATATAAACATGGTCGAGAAATACGTGATAGAGGCATTGCTAGCACAAAAGATAAAGAATTCATACTTATACCCCATAACCTGCAGTAAGTGCTACCACATGCTATACTTTGGTCTCATCTCGCACACAACTCGCTTTTGTTCATTGTCCGCTGTGATATACCCGTAGGTATCACTGGGTTCTCATTGTAATTGAACCGCATACAAACCGGTTAAGTATCTTGATTCCTGACGTGGCGGAAACCACGACTTGGTACCTATCGCAAAATTACTCACCGTAATCACGCTTCCTACGATATGGTCGTAAGTTGTTCCGTGTTTATATTGCTATTGGAATGGCTTAGGCTAACCTTTTGCAATCTTGTAGAGCGCTCAAACACGTGAAAGATTGGACTAAACTACAAGATGATTTGAACTTTCCGATCCGCTATACACAACAATTCTATATCAAACCCCGTAATAGTGACTCTAGAACTAACCGTAGGTTTTATTTGCAGATGCCACCAAAGAAGGTCCGGAAATAACCTATGTGGATTTTATGTTTGCTACAACATGCAAACCATCGTCGCTAAAGAAAGTAGCAATACAGCTTAAAACTGCGTGAGTCAAGCCGATTTGAGCAACATTAGAGGGAGAGTTTGTTTCTTCCCGCCACCGGTAATAATAAAAATGGCGCGTGTTCCACGCAAGCATTATAAGTTCGAGTTGTACAATTGTCAAATGGTATTCATTAATTCGAAAATATGTCAAAAACTTGCGGTTATTCTTGTTTGCACGATGCATTGTATTGTCACATGATATTATCCTTAATACATATTTGCTCATCTTGAATGCAACAACTTAACAATGTCTTGCTTGTTGAACTTGGAACTAGATGTTTTCCTACACTTCGTTCAGAACCTCCATTATTTATGGTTTGTTGTTAAATTTCCATCTACTTAGGTATTTGCAGGATTTAGTCGATGATTCTGAGACATGAAGAAGACACCTTATCTATAACCAAGGCTGTCTTCTTCCGCATGACCACCGCCCACTCTGGCTTCCTCCCGCCTCCTTCTTTCTCCATTCAAGCCTGTGTTCCAAAGTTCTTCCTGCATGGAAGACCCGACTTGCAATCACATTTGTTCAATCTTTAATTACCCTACCTAAAGTAATCTATCAAGTACATCTACAATTTTTACCAAAGTACCATGTTCGATCTCCCACCGTGGCACGACATTTGACGCCAAGATCGTGAGCATGTCGTCCGGCCACTCAAGACTGCGGGCCATACGGTGATCCTCAGAAAGCCACTTCATATGGCATGAAGCAAATCACACACTCTAGTGTGTCCGGCTCGATGGAGAAAGCCGGGTTGCCGCCGCCGCTGTCGCCGCTTCGCGCTTGGTTGATTTATTAGTCGAATTCCATCAACATTATCGTAAGAAGGGAAAAAGCGCTACAAATGTTTATATTTTAAGTCTATCCCGACGGACAAACTCAAGGTTCAATGCATATAGGAAGTGCGATATTCAATTATAACATCTATAACTCGTTGTGCTCTTATAAATATCAAGTAGAAATATTGATGGAAATTTCAACAACACCATAACTAATGGAGGTTCTGCCGGGGTGTGGGAAAAGGTCATCACAGCATTTGGTTCTTATTTGAAACCGTCTGCGTCAGATAATTTCATATCACGCATTTGTTATAATTTGGAACCGCTCGTGATTTCTATATCACAGACGGTTCTTATTTGAAACCGCTCGTGATAAGTTTCATATCACTGCATTTTGTTCTCATTTGAAACCGCTCGCGATATTTAGTTATCACTGCATTTGCTGCAAATGAGAACAAATGCGGATAATTAAATTTCATGCACGGTTTATTAATACAACCGCCTGGATATATATTTTCTCGCATTTTATAGAACCGCTTCGATGATCTCCTTCATCACAGATTTATTGTTATCGACGGTTCACAAAACCGCTCTCGATGACGCTATAACCGTCTGTGATGAAGTTTTCGTAGTAGTGGATATATTTGGAGAGATCAAGAGACTTACATGATCACATATCTATTAGCTTGAATTTACCTCGACGAGGACCAGCTAGATCAAAAGCTTTGATTAGCTCAGAGAGGTAATCTTTTGCTGCCAATTCCTTCTCAATATAGATGATCATATAACCTCGCAGAAAATCATCTCCCATTTTATTCCTCAAACGGGTCTTGACAAGTTTCATAGCTGAAAAAGGCTCTCTCGGTTGCAAATTGATAATCGAAGAGTCACCACTAATCTTAACAATCACATCAACCATTGGATACAAGGAACTTCTACCCGCCTAACAAGTCCTTTTATCAAATCAACAATCGATGGCAACTGCTTAGCTCGATGGTTGCAAACATCAAGCTGAAAATGTGGAAGGCAATCGTAATCGGTCTCTTTCTTGATTAGAAAAATCAGCAGGATAGTATTTTTCTACTAAGGTGCATATCTTTGATATATCAAAGGTGTCAATTCTTGATCCAAAGAAGCACAAAGTGACGTAAGCTGTCGCTTGAGAGCTGAATCGATCTTCCAACTCAATTAGTTGTTGATCAACCGCCACATTAAATACATCTACTTTATAGTGGTGAAGAGTTGTGGTGTTATCATGCTTATTCCTAGACTTGGTCACATCAACATACCTATGAATTGCATTAAAAGATAGATTAGTTTCTTATCTTATAGGTAAAAATTAACAATGAAATATTTTGGTAAATGAACTTACTTAAGTATTTAGATCCGAATCTCAATCTCGCTTCTTCTCACAGTAATTTTTGATATCCTCGAGAAGAGGTTCCTGACCATCATTCCGCAAGCCCCAAGTAATTCCTTTGTGTTAGATACACAATCCATTGCATTTATGATATCTATATCCTTCTTTTGTAGTGTTTGGCACAATACATCGGTGATCTTCATTATCTTCTCCATCATGAGCGAATAAATACAAAATCAAAAGTGACAATAATCTTAAGTGCACCTCCCAGATCACCTCGAGAATACCTTGTAATCGACGATCATTCGTGAATATCAAGAGTAATCGAAATCTGGGCAAGAAACATCTTCTTCAAGCTCGTAATAGACTTATAATGAGAACTCCACCTAGTGTCCTCGGTCTTTGAAGAGAGCCTATCCGATTAGCCCTCTTCCTCAGATCAAGCTCTCCCAATTCAATTTCTCGAAGTTATTTCAACCGCTTGATTCGCTAATAACTCATCATTGCGCTTTAGGAGAAGCACTAACAACATTTATGATGAAATTTGCATTCTGAAAAAAATTGTGCACCTCATGTACCTCCCTCGATGTCGCGATTAGAGCCAATTGAAGTTGATGAGCCATACAATGGATGTAATATGCATAAGGACACTCTTAAGAATTAGTGCCTTCAATCCATTCCACTCCCTCTCATGTTACTTGCCCCATCATAGCCTTGACCCTAATATCTTGCACACTTAGATTATTATCCGATAGTACAAAGACAAATTGAGTCCTTAAGAGTCAATGCAAAGCAGGTCAAGAATATGAATAAGGTCAAGAAAACGCCCTTAATAAGACCTTCTTTATTGACAAACCGAAGAACTATTGCCATTTGCTCTTTTTTTGATTCATCGCGAGCTTCATCTACCATTATGCAAAACTTGCTTCCACCGATTTCTTCTCTAATTGTATGCTGCACTTTTCGAGCATATACGCTAAGGAGTTCACCGACTTCATGTGAGGTATACTTTGCATTTTTGGAGCTTTTTCCAACACAACAAAGATCCACATCCTTGTTATAAGAAGCCAAAAGTTTGACCAATTCAAGAAAATTGCCCCGGTTTATTGAATTTGGAGATTCATCATGGCCTCTAAATGGACATGCTTGAAAAGTTAACCACCTAATAATACAAAACAATGCAAATCATGAGTTCATGACTTGATCGACCATATATTATTCTAATTGCAAGATATAAAAGATAGGAATTCATATTACCTAATGGCATCAATTGTAGTTGTGTCAAGTCTTGCATCTGCCATCGCTTTTTTTTCATTTTGTTTATTGACCACTTGGTCGATATGAGCCATTCTATTTTTGAGGTTGTTATAACACCGATCAATAATTATGAGTCGAGCTAGAGTCTTGACCCATGTGAGTTAGAAAAGCACAATTACCTCCATCATTAACCTTCTTCCAATTTTGGAATCCTTCACAAGGAATGCATCTGAGCCGGTCCTCCCAATTGGCTTTTTAGAAAATAGAAAACAAGGCAAGCAATATGCACGATCAAGCAGTGAGGTGAATATTCTAGCCACCGTAAATCTATAAACCAATTGCTATTGAATCGCCGACGATGACTCAATGGTCCCTTAAATGGATACTCTATCAAAATAGGTTGATATGGACCCTCCGAAATATAGAATCGCATGGCTTCATCTTGTTCCGCAGCAAGATTTCCCAAATTTGTTTATGCTACTCCGGTCCTCTCAAATGGTGTAGTTAAAATTTAGCTTGTTCAAGACTGAGGGTGCAGATGCATTTTGTTCTCAGAGTCGAGCTTGCATTTCAACCGCCTCAAGAGCTTGATCATTTACTAGCTCTCAAGATCTTGATCATTATTCGCATTAGAATTTTCAAACAGAAACAACCGCTTATACCAATGTGCCGGTCATGGCTTCGCTCGCCTCCTCCACCAAATTTGTCCCACCCCACCTCCCTTGCGGTCGACGACGAACTCACCATCTCGCTATGCCGCCGGCTCCTTCCCCGTCAGCTATCCCGTCCAACCTAATATTCTTTTGGCCCTCGTCTCGTCGTCCCGCCCTCCGTTGCCGCCCATTGCCCTACGTAAGCAAGAGAGAGCGGGAGTGAGCGAAAGAGATAAGGAAGCTAGGAATATCATAACAATGGTATCACGTTCTCTAGCTAGTTTTTCTAAAAAGCAATAAACATGCAGTACCAGTACTCCAGTCGCTGTACTTGACGAGAAATAGTAGTCGTAATAGTAAATGGCCTAGCATGTTTGCGTCTGATCGTCTGATGGGTTTTTTCTCCATGAAAATGCAAACTAAGCGCTTAATTAATGGCCGGTCGTTGGTTTCAAAAAATATATAATTGCCGGTCGTTGTGGAAGCGAAAGGTATCATATCCAAGCAATATAAATAAACCCAGCAACGCACAGCACGACACAACATGTACACTGCAATTAGCTAAGCAACGCACGGGGGCAACTCAAACCAACTACTTCAAAAGCAAGAACACATTAAGCTAGCCGCAGCCTCGATCCAGTCCAAGAACTCGGGATTGGTAGTTCTTGCATTATCGGTGGGAGCAGGAGTGGCCCGTGAGACATGGAGGAGTCGGTGGTGAGCTGCGAGTGCTGCGAGCTGGAGGAGGAGTGCACCGGCGAGTACATCAGCGGCGTGCGGGCCTACTTCGGCGGGCGGTGGCTCTGCGGGCTGTGCTCGGAGGCCGTCAAGTACGAGGCCGGCAAGTGCGCGGGGTCGGCACCGGACGTGGAGAAGGCCGTGTGCGCGCACATGGCCTTCTGCCGCATGCTCAAGCGCGGCCGCCCCGCCGAGCGCGTCGCCGAGGGCATGTGTCAGATGCTGCGCACTGCGTCAGGGAAGCAGCGTGTCTCGTCGTCGTCTCCGTCGCCGCGGGCCGCGGCGGAGCACCACCCCGCGTCGCCGCTGTCTGTCGGGCTCTGATATCGTTAGGGTGTTTAATTGGTTCTTGTGAGTGACGTGCATGCTTCGTCTTCCACACCTCGCTACACACTAGTAATTTCTATGTAAGTTTTGATCATCAAGTGTAGTTAATTACGGTAAGCCAGGTGTACATATATGCAATCAAGTTTACTTTTCACATGATTGTTTTGATCAAGAAATCGATAGGCTTCTGCGTGGTGATTGTTCTTGGCTTCGATGCTTCTTTGATCATCGAATGGTATAGGGGCTAATTGATCTGCTTCGACAGTTTGTTTTCCCTGTTTGTGATCCGTTCTTATTGTTTAGAATCTTTGCTGTTGTTCATTTTTTTTCTTTTCTTTTCTTCCTTCTGCAAATCTTATTCGGTTTCTTCCTGACGAGTCCATTTCTTCCTGAAACTTTGAGCACCTCCGTCTTCTCCCGCGATGAGACCATCGCCGTCGGCGGATTTCTCCGTCGCCCGGTCTGTTTGCAAGGGCCATGCAAGTAGACTACCGTAGTCTTGTCAAGGACGTCGGCGTCGATCCTTGAACGCCGCGGCCGTGGAGGCGCGGGTCGGCTCCGGCGTTCTCGACGGTGGCCAACTGGCCATGTGGCGTACGAACCCGTCGGTTCTTAACTCGGCCGTTCGATCGATCGTCCACGGCCCTGATAGAGCAGAAATACGGAGGAGTAATTTTTCATAAACACCCACTCCATGGGTCTCTGAGAACCGTTGGATGACGTTCTAGCAGTCCAGATCGATGAGGGACAGTATGGGAGGTATTTTTATCGAATACACCGTCGGATTGCTTCAGTCTATCGTTTCTAGCCCCAATCTGGATCGCGAATACTCGTCGGCACATCGCGATCGTGACGCCGTTGGATTGTGTTTTAGTGGTTCAGATCATATAGTAAATTTTCCACTAACGTCCGGGCGTTTACCTTCTTTCATCCATTTCGCCGTACACTTCCTCCGCCTCCACTGCCGCAGTAGCCTCCGGTGCTGGGGGAAGACGGCGCCGGGCGTGGAGGAGGCGCGCTCCGATAAGAAATTTTGGAGCTCGCCGAGGATCGCACCGGGAAACGGTACTTACCGTCAGTGGCGAATTCAAGATGAAAATAAAGGTGGGGCTTATATGTCGAAGTTTTAACTCGAGGCAAACATACTGATGGTAAATCTACCGGTGTATTACTAACCAAACTACAAATTCATACATAAATAGAAAGGAAACAAAGTGAAGAATCAAAATATAACAAGTGTGGTACCTTGATAATGGATATAATGAAATAAATATCTGAGGACAATCGATCATTTAGTGGTTTCGACCTGTAGATAAAAATATACAACTTAGTGATGCAATTTCAATTTATCCTGGGGTTCCGTCGGCGGCCGAAGGTGGGGCTGACGCTCCAACTAGCCCCAACACTGGATTCGCCGCTGCTCACCATCGCTGGCGAGTGCTTGCAGCGGGGTTTGTTTTCTGGTGCGGTCTCTATCACTCCGTGGTTGGTTTTTACCTTCCCGATGGTTGAATGGTACAGGGCTTGTTTCCTTGTGAATTTTTCTTCTTGAGAATTTGTACTATGCTATTGATAATGTTGATTGAAACAAATTTGTTGTCTGCCTATTCTTTAGATTCTTTCCTGGACAGGCACTGCATTTGGTTTAGACACCATGCAGCCTCTCTTCAAACGGAGATGCCTTTTGTCCTCGGTTATTTTCAGTATCCTCACTCTCTAACACACGTGCAGAAAAAGAAATGTGTCCATTCTTGAGCTGCATATTGTTCACATGTAGCCAGGGTTCTAAAAATCGACCAAAAGCGGTCGAAAATCATGATATTCGACCGTATTGAGCCGGCTCAAGATTTGAAACTGGTTGGTAAACCGATCCATTTCAAAAATTCAGAAAATTTGAAAAAAAAAATCAAAAAGTGTTAAAAAAAATTAGTGTGATGCCCTGAGGCAATGCTAATTCTAGCGGTGCTATTGTATTTGTATATGCTATTCTGCTTTTTATTTTCTAGTGCACTAAATAAAGTCTAATATTTTTTAACATTTTTATGTGAGGTCCTGAGACAATGCTAATGATGCTGTAAGTTTTTTAGATAATGATCAGACCTATGTAGTTTTTTAAAAATTCTAACAGTGCTAATGTCTTTGTAAATACTCTTTTGTTTTTGATTTCTATGGGCACTAATGAAGTCTAATATTTCTGAAATTTTACTACATGATTCTTAGACACTCTTTATACTACCGTTAAAGTTTCATAGTATGAGCAAGCATGTAAATTTTTATGAAAAATCTGATAGTGTCTCTGTTCATTTTTATTAATTACTATTTTTGATTTTCTAGAAGCACTAAATAAATTCAAAAATTGTTGAAACTTCTTTAAAGTGTTTTATAGATTAATTGGGATTTATTAATATTTTCTGCATTTTCCCCCAATTTTCTTGATTTTTTTTCAATTTTCTTTGAGTGTGCCGAAAATAGAATAAAATCGATCAAAAATCAAATAAAAAATCAGTGAGACATGTGGCACCGCTTAGTTTACCGATTTAGGACAAGGCCAAAATGGTAAATTTGGTTGATTTTATATTTCTTTTTTGCCCATTTTTGACCGCCGATTTAAAAAAGCTTGATTTTAAAACCTTTAGATCTCTACCTATTTTTTACGAATAGCGGTGCCAACCACCTGGCAATTTTCGTGTGCGATTTGGTACTATGAACCCTTCATTTGGCTGTGGAGAAATAAACAGAGAGGAGAGGTAAAATGCACAAGATCCAATAACCTTTTCTTCTTGTTCCTGAATCCTTTTCAAGAAATTCAGAAAAAGCACAAGTTTATCGACAGCTCACTTCTCAACCACCACCAGTCCACATTATCCACATCACCCGTCTTCCATGTTTAATGTGCAGCAACTGATTTCGTACTGCACCTGGTCAGCTATGAGCTAGATACTAGATCGACAAAGATCGCGAGATTTTATCGACAAATACTCTTTCTGAAGTATTAAGAGGACACATGCACAGATTAGTTGGAGTATTACGATCAAACTGATGGTGACCTTCGCTCAATTCGGCCACCTTTCCGAAAATATGTTTTGTACTGGTAAAAGACACCATGGCATGGAGCACTGTGTGCTACATGGGCTACTGAATGCTTGCCCCAGAAGAGGAGATATGTGCTTCTGTGATTCTTCTTGCAGTAATTAAAACTTGACGGGTTCCTCTTGCATCATTCCAACGAAATGATTAGGGACACAATTAAAGTGCCTTTACGTGAGGATTTCCGAAAGGATATACAGATTTAGCAATTACAGGTCGGTCAAAAATAAAAGATATGTGTGCAGTATGCTACAAGTTTGTCTGATCCTGAAGACAAAGGCTTGCATCTTAGTTTGACACCTGCTAGTCCCGCCAGCTTTCGATGGCTCTACCAATCATAATTAGGACGATCGATTTGCGTACACTACGCACGGAGTAGATGAGATCCAGAGTGAGTCTGAGAGCAAGTCACGATCCTGGACAATCTGAGATGAAAGTTAGCATTTTTTCAAGTCGGAATCACTGCTTCCTTCACAGCAAAGTATGGATGATCTACTCCATGCGTGCTCACCCCCGGTCATAATAGGCTCCTCCTTGCCTCGCTTACAACGGCACTTCCAGATTAACCTTCCTTAGAGCAATGCAGAAGCTTCCAAGATGACCGAGCAAACCGACGATCCAAAAGTTAAGGAACCCAGAGATTGATTGCATACATGATGACACTTGCAAACAACGTGGGAGTCGCTTAGACAAAGACGACCGGGCAAGGAGGATTAGAAATTGTGCCGACATGTACCGGTCGGTGTCACCCTCCCAGAAGAAACCAACAGAGGCAGAGAGAGAGAGAGACAGGGCGGCGTGCGTCGCTGACTCGCCGTGTACTCGGTTTGCAAGTGTCAGGCAGGTGTTCCCACGTACAGGAGTAACAGGAGTCAGGACGCGGAGTGTGGTCAGGTTCCGCGCTCTATCCGAACTCCCTGTTAGAAGTAAAAGTAAAGAGACAATGATTGTATGAATGCTTGTTTCTTTTCCATTGATTGATCAACATATTTATACATGATGAACGGGTGGATTCACACCCGTTCGGGATTACAGAGGGGGAGAGAGATGAGAGAACGCATTGCTTCGTGAATAGGTGTCTCTTCGTTGATGCATCGCGTTGGTTGATTGATTCGGTAGTTTGATGTAACTTCCATTCTTCTGGATGAGATCACCAACTGCTATTTGTTCGCAACACTCCCCCTTGATCGAATCCATCTTCTGAGATCAATATGGAATTATTTTGTTTATGAACTTGACATGCCTAATATCATCCTCTAAAAAACCCAGTGGGAAAAAAAAATAGATGATACGACATATAAACTATGTTGATATTGCCTCATTAAAAACTTTACATGAGAAAAACCTCAAAGAGGGAAAAACTCATACAAAGAAAAGAGTACAATATACTGTTTAAACAGGTTATTTATCGAGAGAAAACTCCCCGACTCTGCAAATCTCTAAGCCGTCTCATACCAATTCCTTAACACATTTAGAAAATGTAGAATAAGGTAGAGACTTTGTGAATAAATCGTGAGATTATCACATGACTTAGTTTGTAGGATGTTTATTTCCCACTTTTTGCAATTCATGGGGATAAAACAATTTTGGAGCAATATGTTTAGTGATGTTGCTCTTAATATAACTGTCTCCATCTGAATCACACAAGCAAAGATTATCTTCATAGATAATGGTTGGAGATTCAATGGAACCAAGACCACATGATCAAGTATGTGGTTTATCATTCTCTGAAGCCAAACACATTCTCGGGAGGCCTCATATAATGCAATTATTTCGAATGATTGGTAGAGGTAGCCACCAAAGTTTGTTTGGAAGATTTCAAGAGATGGTCGTTCCACCTTGTAAGTATACAAAGCCGGTCGTGATCCGGCATTATGGGGATCGATAAATAGCCAACATCTGTATATCCAATCAAGGTCGGATCTCGGTTTCTTTCATAGAAAAGACCAAGATCTCTTGTACCATTGAGATATCTAAAACATTCTTCACTCCGGACCAATGACGCTTGGTGGGAGCAATATGTGTCTTGCAAGTAGATTCACTTGCAAATGCAATGTCCGTAGGTACTATTTGCAAGATACATGAGTGCACCAATAGCACTAAGATAAGGGAACTCGGTCCCAATATCTCCTCTCCATCATCCCGAGGTCTAAAAGGGTCTTTCTCTCGTCTAGAGATCCGACCACCATAGGGGTTACGGATGGATATGACTTATCCATATTGAATTTCTCTAATATTTTCGGATATAACTAGCTTGATATACAAAAATTCCTTAAGGTAAATGCTCAAGTTGCAAACCTAAGCAAAATTTGGTTTTACCCAAATCCTTCATCTCAAACTCCGTCTTTAAATGATGACGTGCTTCATTAATATCAGTTTCATTACCGATAATGTTGAGGTCATCAACGTATACCGAAATGATACAGAATCCTGTAGATGATTCTTTAATGAAAACACATGGGCAGTCATCATTATTAGTGTACCCCTTTAAAGAAAGGAATTCACTTAATCGATTGTACCACATGCGCCCTGATTGCTTTAAGCCATATAATGACTTCTGCAATTTTACACAATACATGTTTCGATTTGCCTGTGGATTCGGTACATTGATTCCATCGGGAACCTTCATGTAAATCTCAGAATCCAGTGACCCATACAAGTATGCTGTCACTACGTCCATCAACTGCAAAGATAGACGATTTTGAACTGCCAATGATATCAAATATCGGAAGGTTATGCCACTCATAACCGGAGAATAAGTCTCATTATAATCAACACCGGGCCTTTGCGTAAAGCCTTGAGCTACTAGCCTTGCTTTATATCTCACCACTTCATTATTTTTATTCCGTTTAGGACGAAAACCCACTTGTATCCTCACAGGAAAGTGCCACGAGGTGTAGGCATCACTTGAGAATACTTTTCTTTTATAAAGCGAGGCAATCTCTTTTCGATCGCTTCCTTCCATTGACTCGATCGGCGTTTTCTACACTCGCCATGGACTTAGGATCTGGATCATTAAGGATGTCGACAATCTGCTCGAGAGAAATAAGTGTCGAAAAAGCTGTAGCTTTTCGGTCAAAAGACTCTCCGATCTCAATGTAATTTGTAGCAATTTCGTTCACCCTAAGAGATTCATCATTATTTCCGTAACGATGGATGCGGGGTTATCCGATGTCCCAAGTTCAGCAATGCGGCATGGCCCAGAAGAGGGTTGTGGATCAAGTCCACTTTGGTGTCTATCAACCATAGGTTGATCTGCATTTACCACCTTTTTCTCGCTTAAAGGCCTTACTTCTCCCCTCTTATTGCTAATCGGGGTTGAGTGGTTTTATTTGGTACCTCCACTCTTTCGGGCACATTCCTTGCGGGAATAAAGGATTTCATGACACCCTTATAATCGATGAATCGTCGCGATTGTTCGCAATATCTTGCAAACCAATTATTTTCGAACTTGAAGTTCGGTTTCTTGAGTACGTGGATCCGAGGATGAAATACTTTGAGCATTCCAATCAATTTCACGGCATTCTTTCTGGTACTTGAAATCTCCCCCTAATGCCGGGAAATGTTCCTCATTGAATATCTGATCGAATCTTAGGCCGTAAATAGATCCCTGTAAGAGGTTCTAAATACTTAATGATCGACGGAGATTGAAATCCCATAGATCCCCAATTTTCTATGAGGGCCCATAGAGTCTGCTGGGGTGGTGAGATCGGAGCGATACACCGCACATCCGAACTTACGCAAATGGGAAATACTTGGTGGATTCCCACGTACTAACTGCATGGGAGAAGATTCATGATATGCAGTTGGTCGAAGTTGGATTAAGTCAGCAGCGTGTAAAACCGCATGACCCTAACACGACGTAGGCAATGAGCAATTCATCAGTAATGGACGCGCAATGAGCTTGATTCTTTTAATCAACGATTCAGCCAAACCATTCTGAGTATGGACATATGGGACAGAATGTTGTACCTGAATTCCTAAAGCCATGCAATAATCATTGAAAGCATGGGAGGAAAATGCAGCAGCATTGTCCATTCGGATGGATTGAATCCGATGTTCAGGATAATGTGCCTTTAGTTTAATAATTTGAGACATTATTTTCGCGAAGGCATGGTTTCGTGTGGACAATAAGCACACATGTGACCATCTTGTAGATGCGTCAATCAAAACCATAAAGTACCGAGCGGTCCGAAGTTGGCTCAATCGGACCACAAATGTCACCTTGAATTCTTTCAAGAAACTTAAGTGGTTCAGCTCGGATTTTAAGATGTGAAGGTCTTAAAATCAATTTCCCGATAACACATCTTTGTACATACAAAATCCGAAGATTTGGGAAATTTTGTAGCCGAATCAAATCATGACCGATAGAATCGGTGATAATTTTTCTCATCATCCCGACAAGGGGTGCCCAAGTCGATCATGCCAAGTTTGGAATGCATCGACGTTTTGAAAAATACCTTATATGCAACATGTTTTATGGGCTTAATGTATGTATAGTACAACCCAGTCGAGAGTTGGAATTTTTTCGCATATTTGCTTGCCATATCCAGTAATTTTGGTTAAGAGAAGATACTCCTCTTTGTTTTCTTCATGTGTTTCCACATGAATACCATTCTTACGAATATCTCTATAACTCAACAAGGTACGAGTTGAATCAGGATACAATAAAGCATCCTCGATTGTAATCTGTGTACCCATAGGGAGGGTGATTGTGGCTCGACCAGAGCCAACTATCAATGCATCACGACCAGCGATCGTTAAAACATTTCCTTCTCTTTTCTTAAGAGTTTGGAAATATTTTATTTCTGTGAGTATAGAGTTTGTGGTACAACTGTCCACAAGGCATAATTCCTCCTCCGAGGGATTGACTTCAAGAGACATCTATATTAAGAACAAGAATTTAATTAAAATTCTTTATTCATCACATATAGAGATACATACACATTGTATTGAATATCTAACATAATGATAATGCAATATTACAATACATATGAGTTTGTACAAATAAATATACAACTCCAAATTACAAATAAGTTTTCAAACTCTAATTATTACAACACACTATACTATTGTTCAATAATTACGGACGCAGAGATTTTAAGATAAATCTCCATATATGTCACCCGAAGCATACTCAATGAGCATGTCGTCCGTTGAAGGAAGGTCTACTTGCTGAGTAAGGGCTTCATTGTTTGGCGATTCTGTGGAACCGAAGACGAACAACCAGCCTCCTTAGACGTCTCAGTAGTAAGATTGAAGTGTGCTTCATATCTTGGTGCCTTTTGTTTGTCATCACGGAGGGATTGCTGATAAAGATCAACCAAGTGTTTGGGAGTACGACAAGTCGCGGCAAAATGCGTGTTACAACCACACTTATAACAAACTCTTTTGTTATCATGGGTAGATTGTGCATTGCCACGTGCCTTTTTGTTAGCACGGTGTCTGCGGTTCTTGTTGAATTTGCGTTTACCAGATTTGTTCTTTGGATTACCAGATGGAGATCCATTGAACTTTCTTTTATTCGAAGCGTTATTCTGAACATTATGAATTTCAAGCAAAGGTGCTGAGCCAATTGGGCGCAACTTATGATTCTTAATAAGAAGTTCATCATTCTTTTCAACCTGACATAATGTATGAATAAGCTGGGAATAAACCTGGTATTTTTCTTTACGGTATTGATTGCACAATACCCTATCCGCTGGAAGCATAGTAGATAGAGTTTTCTCTATCTTTTCTGCCTCCGTTGGTTCTTTTTCGCAAAACTTCAACCTACTACAGATGCTATGAACAGCGTGATTGTATTCAGCCACAGATTTAAAATCTTGTAGGCGTAGATGATTCCAATCATGTTGTGCATCAGGATATATGATTTCCTTCTGCTGTTCATAACGTTCTTTAAGCGAAACCCACAGAGCACGAGGATTTTCTTCCAAAAGATACTCTTTCTTGAGATCCTTATGGATAGAAGTCGTAACAAAAGTAAGGCGATGTACTTGATGTTTCAAGGACCGGAGGGCCCTTCATCGTTCATTTATCGCAATTTGAAATCCTCGAGATGCAAAACTAATTTTGATATCCGTTGCCCATGAAGGATAATTGCTCCCATCAAGGGCGAGTTCTTCAAACTCTTTTTGCATTTCCTACATGGCATAACCATCGATTTATTAATTTACCAAATATTGGTAAATTAAAAACCTTAATGGTGGTGTTGTAATATTTAAGTGCAAAATTTAAATCATATCTTAAGTTTTGGATGGTTGGAGTAGACCATATAATTATGGTAATCTCCATAAATTAAGGTAATCTCCATAAAATGGAGTAGACCATATATTTAAGGTAATCTCCATAAATGGAGTAGACCATATAATTAAGGTAATCTCCATAAATGGAGTAGACCTTATATCCAAAAACATTATTGAGATAACACTTTATAGGTAATCATCAAGTTTAAAACATGATGTAGACCTCATAGTGATGGGCAATTTTCATTGCTGCTCAAAAAGGCATGGTCTCTAGGCAGAAATATTCAGAAAACTGAATAAGACGCAGCCAAAACCCTAGACTCCATCACCTTGTGTTTTATTCTCAAAATAATGTAAGACATGTATTTAAATTTGCTTAAAATCCTGGACAATTAAGTGGTACTTAATTGTGAGAATTTAAAGTTATTTAAAATGCAATTTATTAAATTGCAAGATTTAATAACACACAACATACACATATGTAAAAGTATATACATACACAAACACATATATACATTTACATATGACAATAATATCAGGAGTCTTAAAACATAAGATACACACTGATATACAACATTATGCAAATACTGTAAAATACAGGGATTAAAATGCATAAATGCTGGAAATAAATTTACTAAAATAGATAACGGGTCACAAGTTTAATTTTCCAGCCTGTCACCGTTGAAGCCCGTGATGGCCTGCTAGGGGTGTGGGAGGAATGCAACTTGGGCTCGGCCGTGAAGAGGCAGTGGCGCCTCCACGCGAGGGAGGAAGCAGCCGCACTGGCACTGGCCATCAAACCGCCCAAGAAACGTCCGCCGCTGCGCCGAATAAAACCGGAGGAAACGGCGGTTAGGGTTAAGGAACCCTAACGGTTAAGGAACCCTAACCCTAACTGCCCATTCATTCGCCGCCACTTCTGCTAAGCCCGATCCGCCGCCGCCAGCCGTAGAGAACCACCGCCATTGCCATTAGGGCCGCAAGTGCATGGATCTGAAGTTTCTTGGCCGTGGCGGCATTCCCCCTTTTCCCCTTCTCATGCGGCATTCAATGGTGGGAGCCCTCCCCCTTATCTGGGGAGGAGAAGAACATGTCGCCGCCACCGAAGCCATTGGGAAGGGTTGAGGAGCCGGCGGGGTGAAGATCTGGGCGCAGTGGAGGATCCGCATTGGAGAAGAAGAGTGGCGCCCAAGTCCTGGCCGCCATGGTGGGGCGCAAGCCTAACCCGGGTGGAGCCGGAGTCGGGGGCCTCCGCCTTGGCGGCGCTTCTTCAACCGGCGTGGGCGAGGGGCAGCCGTGAGGCGGCCACGGTGTCGAAAAGATCCATTGGAAGGTATGTTCCTCCACCGTTCGCTGGGTAGAATCCGGGCGGGTATGCCATCTGTGTTGATGTTTGCTCTGTTGAATGTGGGATGGTGGGGCCTCGCCGAACGCGTCGACGATGAGGAACACCTCTGTGTCGGGGAGCCCAAGCGTCGGGAGGACGGGGACTGACCAATGCGCGGCGGATCACCAGGCGGAGACGGTGGCGGTTCAAGAACCCTCGACGTGCGGCACGGCGGAACTCACGAACCATCTCCTCTAGAAGAATAGAGACGGCGTAGTTGACAGTAAGAATCGGCATTTTTTTGTTCTTACCGTAGTAGATGCCGTTGTGGTCTTCCTTTGTTTTTGTTCTTCTTTCGTTAATGCTCAGTGAAGAGAACAATTGATTTGTATCAAGTTCTGTTCTTCCTCTGTTTTTCTTTTCTGTTTTTAGTTTCGGTACTCAGTGGAGAACAACGTGCATGATAACGTGTTAGAAGTAAAAGTAAAGAGACAATGATTGTATGAATGCTTGTTTCTTTTCCATTGATTGATCAACATATTTATACATGATGAACGGGTGGATTCACACCCGTTCGGGATTACAGAGGGGGAGAGAGATGAGAGAACGCATTGCTTCGTGAATAGGTGTCTCTTCGTTGATGCATCGCGTTGGTTGATTGATTCGGTAGTTTGATGTAACTTCTATTCTTCTGGATGAGATCACCAACTGCTATTTGTTCGCAACACGACCCGATCGACGCGACGCGACGTGCGGTAGAAATGGCTCTTGCTTTGTGTCCCGTCCGAGACAGATGGCGGGTTACGTGGGCGTTGTTGGGCTTGGGTTGGCACGAGACGCGGCTGCCGCCGTTCACGGGAGAGCGAGCGGGGTTAAAACGCGAGGAAACGACGTGGCCTCCCCCGCGCGGCGCGACAGGAACGGCTCCGCCGCATCTCCGTCATTGAACTGTAGGAAGAAGCCTCGGAGCAGCGAGCGACGCTCCAGGCTCCCGCGGTGCTTGGCGGGGATGGATGTAGATGTAGATCCCGTGAACAAGTTTGGAGCGTGTGCGTTGGTGCGTGCAGTTTTTACTTATCCGTTCGCCGGAGCTCATTCAATCTGGACCGTCGGTTTCTCTCCTCCGACCTGACCCCGGTGTAACTCAAGAATTCTCGAAACGGCGTCACTCTCTCGAAGGAAAAAATTGGTAAAGCGGCCTAGCTGCTTGCAGCTTGCAAGATAGACAATGCCCGGCCCCGGCCCAATTAGTAGCAGCTTGCAAGATCGACATGAGTTCAGTTCCATTGATGCCCCCAAACAATTGAATCATGCTTACGCAAGCGTGGAAACGGGTTGAATATAGTCTGATATTTTTTTTACTCTAACCTATATTTTTCTTTTATGATTCGGAGTGGAATACATATATAAATTTGGATGATTCAGCATATGCACATGCACACAGGATGGATACGTGACAGATCAAAATGAATAGTGAATATTTATAAAGTAATACATATTCAATCAAACCACATGAGTATATATTGGTAATAGTGAGTTTTATAACAACCTAGCCACAGTTTTAGAAATGGTACGGGAGACAAATACTGTGCTTGGACCAAGAGTCTTCGTCCAATGCCATGTCCTGTTTAGTTGTTAGAGGAGAAAATGGTAATGCTAATGGTATTAAATTCCCTGCCACCGTTGTACGTGGCTAATACTAATGTTGTTCGGTCCAAGACGAACGTTACGACCCCCATTCCGCTGCAGATGAATGGCCCTGTTTGGAAAGCTGTAGTCTGACTGAAAAACTGTTTTTAATTTGTTGAACTGTAAAATAATTGTAGCAGATGGTTGTGACTTTTTTGTTATGTTATTTGACAAACTGGCTGTTGCAGCTGTAACTTTTGGAGGCCAACCGAACGGAGAGGTAACAATATAGCGAAGTACAGCGGCGTCCGAGTGGAGAGGTGACGTGGAGGCGGCGAGGCGGGGTGGCGAAGGTCGAGAAGGCAGAATAACCAAGGTGGGAGATGGTCAAGTGAAGCCAAAGCTGAAAAGCTCCTTCTCAGCAGTTTCAGTTTTTGGGGGTGTTTCTGCTGTGACTTAGCTTCTCAGCTGCTTTGTAGTCATGCTGTTTAGGAGACCTTTTATCTAAAGCTAAAGTAAAACTAAAGCACAGCTCCCCTAAACAGGTCCAATGATTGACCAAGAAGATGCCACCGCAGGCTAACTTGTTGGCGGATCACACCCGCTCTTTGGTCTAGTACATGGCGCCGCATGTAGCTGAGCCCATAAATGTTGTCACACTGGCCATGCAGCCTCGTGGACCATTGGTGTGATGTGGCGACTGGATTAGAATGGGCTGGGCCGACAAAGAAAAAATCCTGATACCTGAATTTCTACTCGGATCTTATATATTGTCAGTTTTGAATCCGACCCTAAATCTAGATTCAACTAGCTAAAACTCATTATAGATTCAACCAGATATTCAAATCTTTTCTAAATCCGATCTCGAACAGTTTGGTTTCGGATTAGATGGAAAATATTCCGTTCTCACCCCTATGCTTACCTCGTTGACTCAACCTGTCATCCAGCATCTACTCTACCCAATCTTGTGGTTTGTTTGGTGGTGGTACACTAGTACTCCAGTTTTGATGTTGTTATTATCCTAGCATATCTCGGTTGTCATTGTTGGCCACTAACAAAAACTCCAGTACTTACGGTTGAGATATAATTGGACTTTTACTTTGGTGGATAAAGGACTCTATTGTACCAGACAAACAATCTATTCTCGATAGAGAGAGAAAAATTTAGATCTCATATATCTGGGGTTCATCTATTACGATTGTTCTTCGGGTATTTTTTATTGGCATTGGGATTCATCTACAACGATTAATTTATTATTCAACATATTATCAACATAAAGCTCTTCAAAACTGAACAGTATATGCTAATCCCCATACTATTAGATTAATTCTTATCCCCCTAGACCCTAGATCATGTAATTGTTAATTAGGGTTCTAGATGGAACTATTATTCAAGGCTTAAACCGTATGCAGTCGTTATCGCATGCCCTGCCGATCGAACCAACCCATGAACCACCGCTGTCGCTCTCGATGAGTGTCGTGTGTCCACGAGCACCTGCCGTCACACGCTCGCTGCGAGTCGCCGCCACCACCGCACGCCTGAAGCGCCACTACGGCACTACCACAATGCCTAATGAGCCTACGCTAATAGCACCATGCACCTGCCCTTCGTGTCTGCACCCGCTACGCATGCCCGTTGCTCGCCCAATATATGGGACTTCCGTAAATTGTTAAACCTTAATTATAGCACGTATTGGAACTTTCATATCTCTGGATTTACTTTCCTAGCATAATTCCATATATATAGATGTACTAAATTTATTTTCTGTTATTTCAGTAATTCTAAAAATTACTAAATAATTAGCATAAAATTATGAAAAATGCTAGAAAAATTATGGAAAAAATAAATAACTATATATTGAATAGATATAGACCGAGCCTTTACTGATTCAAGAGAAAATATATAATATATTGATTTTACCAGTAGTAAAATTTATTTTTGTATTAATATAACATAGAATATGTTAGACATATAAATAAATTTGGAAAAAAAGCTCGTTGAATTTGGCTCGATGGCTCGTTTCAAAATTGCTCGATTACATTCATTTTTCTTTTAAAATAAAAATTAGTTGATTTGGAACAAGAGTCAACTTCGGCTCGGCTCGTTAGGCTCGGCTCGAAATTGGGTCTCAAATAATACAGGAGACTATAATAAATAAGAATAAATTAGTGTCGAAGAAAACTCGAAAAAAAGGTCATTTGGCTCGTTTTCCACCCCTAATCGCAAAGAAAGAATTTGCCAAGCTCACCCTGAATGGCAGCAATTACCTGACCTAAATAATGGATGACGAAATTAACCTGATAGCTCGATCTCGTGAAGCTACTATCACCTAGCAAAAAGTTGGCGCCCCCTACTCTCCGTGGAGCCACCAAGTGTGTGGCTCTACACTTCCTAAGGCACCATCAGACCATCTCTATGCAGACTTAAAGACTGAGCATTTGATGGAGGATGACCCACTGGCACTATAGAATTTCTTGAAGGCACAATATAACCAGCAAAAATCTGTCATATTATTAGAAGCACAACATGAATGGAACCTTCTGCGCTTTTAGTATTTCAAAACCATGGCAGCTTACTGTGCTTCTATAACTAGAAAGTTATAGATGCTGAAATGATAGACAAGATGTTGTATACCTTTCACCCTAATATGAGGATATGCAGCAATAGTACCATTATACCAAACTAGCCATGTGCCCGTGCGATACAACGGAAACTCAATTTGTGATAAAAAATTTATTTGCAAAGAGCACTAACCTTATCTGAAAATAATGTTCACTCTGAATGTGCAATGGTTAAATAATATTTAAATTAATTCATCGATGCATACAAATTCCAAGCACTTGTTTACAAAGTCAAGCTTAAAATTATCTTTAATTTCACAAACTTAAATAATAACATCACAATACTTGGGATTGTAAATTTGTAACGCCATAATTCGAGATCGATCGATTGACCGAAAGAGGCATCACCTGCTACCCCATGGGCGTAAAGGCATTGAAGAGGTAGGCGTCATCCGTATATGGCTACCACCATCAGCAGTGTGCGTGGCTCGTACGACTTACTCCAGCCATACCATAGCCCCACCCCATCAACCAGCTCCACCACCTCCTCACCTCCCCCCGCGAGCGCCTCCCTCAACCTATTGACATCATTCACCGTGGCGAGCTCCAACAGTGCCGCCAGCCTATCTCGCCGCCCACCACCGGTGACCTGCCCCTGCGCCGCATCGACGAGATCAGGAAGGTCGTCCATTACCTCCGCTTAATGGATAAGCTCAACATATCTGCAGGAGAGACAAGAAGCAATGGGGTTATATAGATTCAGCGATCAAGGAGGTATATATGGAATCCAGATTAAGAAATCATCGAATAAGGAAGACAACGAAAGGAAAAGAGGCGAGAAGAGACCCAAATCCATGAATCCGAGCTCTGCTTCCTTCCGAAGGGAATCAATTAATCCAATCTGAAAAGCACTGGGAGCAATCATCGTCGATTCGAATGCCAGATCAATGGGAGAAAGAAAAGTAATAAATGAGTCATGCATATTCATTTACCTCCCGCGATAGGATGATCCAATCCAATCTACCGGGGTGGCTATTGTCCGCTTCCCACTCAGCCACGCGGGTGCGCACATGTGTCGAGGTGAGAGTAGAGAACGGACGTACCACCATCAACTCCTAATTAGAATTAGTAGAGATAGAGATAACAAACTTATCTAGTCGCGTCATGCATAGCAGTGCGCATATTGCTGGCCAGCCGGAATCAAGTGCATACATGATTAGATAAAAAGAAAAGATGATCTTATCTACACATGCAAGTAAATATTTAATGAAAAGGATGCATATGGCAACTCAAAGGCACATGGTAACTCAGAAGCTGTATGCGTGCAGTATATGGAAAAAGAATCGGTCATGCAGTATTTAAAAATAGAATCGGCTGATTGAGATAAGAGTCTAATACGTCACAGATCACGCATGCATGCATATCCAACCAAATTAAAACTTTCTCCGTTCACCAATGTATAGAAGATCGGGACAATGACGGTTTCATGGGTATGCCCGGGGCGGGGGGGGACCACCGCCACCAACTTGTAATTAGAAGTAGTAGAGATACTAGAACTACCCTAAGCTTATCTACACTTTGCTAGAGCAGAGAAGCATGATGAACTCCTGATGAAGAATCAACATATTTTTTCCAATAGGATACATGCATGCCCAAAGCGCATACCAACACTCAGCAGGCTAGCAATAACCATGATCATAGAAATCACCAAAGGCATCAAGGGGAAATAGAAGAATCATAAAATACAAAAGGAAAGACGCAAGCCCAAGTGGAGAATTCAAGTTAAAGGGCTAGGGAGTTTTCAGAAGCAAGACTCAGCTAACAAAACTAATTAGCCTACACAACTCTTCTTTAGATGTAGATGCACTTGCCTTTAGTCGCACACCTACGTAGCCCAAGCATTTGACAGACCTTTACATGCAATCCTTTACGAGAGTCAATAAGACTCAAGGGAACAATGTTGAGGCACACTTCATAGCTTAACCTGTTGTTGACACGGACATCGAGAAGAGTGATGGCATGGTTCTTGATCCTACAGAGAAGTTCCAAAAGGACCTTCTAGGATATAGAAATACTCCCATAGATTAAGATAGCATTTTTGGGACTAAGCTCGAGGAGTCCCAAAAGAACACCCACGACTTATATCGAGACTTGAGCTAGTCTCCTAAATATTCATTTGCTTTGCTAGTCAATGTCACATGTTCATTATGAGTCTTCTTAAGAGTCTCTTTATAAGTCTAGTTTTAGTTTCTAAATGAACATTGGTCTAAACTCCTGTTGAGATATTATCATTTAAAGTTGAATAAATTGTTATTTTCCAAGATATTTGATTCATTCATTTCTTATGTTATGTTTGTTTTATATTTTACAATATGTTTCTAATGCAACTATTGCTTGGTTGCCAAATCATACTCTTAATATAGTACAATGTACAATCCAATGGTGGAGGAGAAATTCTATCATGTAGACAAATGCACTACAAATTCAATTATTAGGTAATAGAGAAAATAAATATTTTCAGACTTTGATTGAGAAAAATAAAAATATTATGACCATCCCCGGAAACGATATCTTCATTGTTGGTACTCAAAGAGCCATCATAGTTCTTCCTATAGTTACTCGTATAATAATAGAGGATGTTCTCCTGTACCAAAAGTACAATTATACTCCATTAAGTTTCAAGACATTTGTGTGAAAGGTTTTCACATGGAGACAGAAAATAAGCATGGTACAAAAGACCTACTCATAACTAAGTTTAATAGGTACAATAAACGTGTGGTTGAAAAACTTCCTTCTATTCCTCAAGATTATACTATGCATATATAAAGTTTATGTTGTGACACAAATAGTACTTAAAAATCAAGAAATATTTAGGATCTGGCATGATCAACTGGATCATCCTAGATTGAATATGATAAGGAAAATTATTAATAATTCTACTGGCCATAACATAAAAACTACATATTTCCCTAGACCTGAAGACTTCTTCTGCCATATTTATGCTAAAGATACCCTTTTTTCTAAAAGTTAGGGAGTAGACCTATCTAGCCCCTATATGGCCCCTTCAGATACTTTATGGTCCTGATAGATATTTCTACTAGATGGTCCTATGTATATATCTTATCTAGTTGGAACCATGCTTTTGCCAAATTAATCGTCCAAACTATTAAATTAAGAGCCTCCTATCTAGACAAAAGGATAAACTCTATCTGAATTGATAATGCTGATGAGTTTACCTTAAAGATATTTAATGATTATTGTACGGCTCTATACATTAATATAGAGCTTTCCATACTGCATGTCTACACACAAAATAACCTTGTAGAGTCATTAATTAAAAGAATAAAACTTATTGCTAGGCAACTTCTGCAAAATTGTAGGCTACTCTCCAACTGTTGGGGCCATGCAGTGCTGCACGCTGCTATATTAATTCAACTCAGACTAATTGTATACCATAAATTTTTCCTTTTGCAGATAGTGTGTGGGAAAGAATCAAGTATTTTTCATCTATAAAAATTTAGTTGTACCATA
Organism: Guadua angustifolia; assembly: GCA_036346375.1. NCBI lineage: Eukaryota > Viridiplantae > Streptophyta > Magnoliopsida > Poales > Poaceae > Guadua > Guadua angustifolia. The sequence continues at coordinate 76,227,272 of CM070504.1, read as the reverse complement.
TACGTGTTAATCTCACCACCACAGCGTATAACTACAGACCCTCACAAGAAGTAGGAGATCTATGTAGGTTATGAAATTTCGTCAATTATTAAATACCAAGAACCTATGATAGGGATTTGTATACGACTTGGTATGCAAATTATATTTTTGATGAGGATAATTTTTTGGTTTTAGAAGGAGAAAAGTATCACACTAAAGAATACCAAAAAATAGATTGGAATGTTACACACATTCAGTCCTCAAACACACCACTAAAGAATCTGAACTTAAAGTTCGAAAGATAATAAATCTGCAACAAATAGTTAATAATCTACCAGATACCTTAACTGATCATAAGAGAGTGACAAGCCCTGTTTGGGGGAGCTACGGTTGGGCTGAAAAGCTGCTTTTGGTTTGCTGGGTTGTAAAGCAACTGTAGCTGGCGGTTGTGGCTTTTCTTGTTATGCTGTTTGGCAAACTAGCTGTTGCAGCTGTAGCTTTTGGGGGCCAACCGAGTGGGGAGGTAACAACATAGCAATCACAAGGCGTCAAGTGGGAGGTGGCGTGGGCGGCGAGGCGGGGTGGCAGAGGTCGAGAAGGCAAAGCGACCGAGGTAGGAGGTAGTCAAGCGAAGCCACAGCTGAAAAGCTCCTCCTCAACAGCTTTAGCTTTTGGGGGTGCTTTTGCTGTGGCTTAGCTTCCCAGCTGCTTTATAGCCAGCTGTTTGGGGGAGCTTTTGGTCTAAAACTGAAGTACAACTCCTCCAAACAGGCCCAAAATCCTATATACCTGTAGTACATGCACTAAAAAGGGTGAAAATACCCCAGAATGATATTCAATCTACTCTAAATCTGCAACAAATAGTTAATAATCTACCAGATACCTTAACTGATCATAAGAGAGTGACAAAATCCCATATACTTGTAGTACATGCACTGAAAAGGGTGAAAATACCCCAGAATGATATTGAATCTACTCTTACCTTTCATAATAAGAAGAGGAGGAGACATCCAGGTGCATGAGACCCAATTTTATGGAGATGTTTGCAGAAATAGAGAACCGAATAAGTCAGAGCACTCTAAGTTCAACCTAATGTTAAGAAAATCTCTAAAGTGAGCCATCCCGATAATTGTAACCCAACAAATTTTTGCAAGCACAATTTGAGCTTGGAAGCTGGAACACCTAGACTCCATCATTATGACAAATCATGAGCAGTTGGAAGAAATTAATGAAGAAATATTCATTAATTATATGGATTCGAAAGAGTTGTATAAAACAAATACTACAATAGACGACATATATTTTACCTCAAAAATTGCTAAAATTCTTGATCTGGATCCAAAACCAAAGTCCAGGGTAGAGTGCAAGAAGCGTTTGGATTGGGTCAATCGAAAAGTAGCAATTGAAACAGAATTGCACTCGCTTAACAAAAGGAAAGTATTCGGTCCTATTGACCAAATAACTCCTAAAGTGTTTCTTATAGGATCCAAATGGGTTTTCATTTGAAAGAGAAATGAAAATAACTAGGTGGTGGGATACAAAGTGAGGCTTATAGCATATGAGTTGGTGTAAAGACTCGGTGTCAATTACAATGAAAGTTACTCTCTTGTGATGAGTGGAATAACGTTCCAATATTTGATATCAATAGCAGCTAGCATGAACTTATCAATGCAATTAATGGATGTATTGGTCGTACATTTATATGGGTTATTAGATATTGATATTTATATGAGTCCTTGAAGGAGTCAAAATTCCAAATTCTAATGAAAGCAATCGCAATATGTATAGTGTCAAACTGTAGAGATCACTATATAGATTAAAATAGTCAAGGAGAATGTAGTACAATAAACTTAGTGAGTTTCTCCTGAAGGAGATTTACTCCAATAATGATGATTGCTTCTGTGTGTTTATAAACAACTCATAGAATGAATTTTGTATCATCTCAACCTATGTTAATGATATGAATATCATCGGAACCGTAGAGGATAAAAAGGAAGCAAGCTCTTATCTTATGACGGAGTTTGAGATAAAAGATTTAGGCAAAACCAAACATTGTTTAGTCCTGTGGTTAGAGCATTTCCCTGAAGAAATTTTTGAATATTGTTTAGTCCCGCGGTTAGAGCATTTCCCTGAAGAAATTTTTGTATGCCCGTCTATCTATACCAAGAAGGTATTGGAAAAATGTAATATGGATAAATCTTATGCTTTAAAGACCCCATAGTAGTAAGATCCCTTGATATGGATAAATATCCATTTATATCGAGGATAAAAATAAGGAAGTCTTAGGACAAAAAGTATATCTTGCGAATTACACTATCCCTCATATTACATTCGTAGTAAGTTTGCTAGATAGATACAATGCAGTTCCAACCAAAAGGCATTGGGTAGGTGTTAAGACTTTGCTCAGAAATCTCCAAGGTACACAAGATCTTGACTTATTTTACCGGAAGGACCAAGATTCAACCATGGAGGGATATATAATTGCTGGTTATCTGTCTGGTCCCTGTAGTACCAAATCTTACACCGTGTTTGTGTTTCTCTGCGGTGGTACAACCATCTCTTGGCGATCTTTCAAACAGATCTTGGTAACTACCTCTACCAACTACTTAGAGATAATAGCATTATATAAAGTCTCATGTAGATGTGTTTGACTGAGATGTATGATTAGCCATATCTAAAAGTCATGTGGTATTAACAACGTCGATACCCCTATAATTATATATGAAGATAATGCTATTTGTGTAGCACAAATACAAATTGGTTATGTTAAGAGCAATATCATGAAGCATATTGCCCTTAAACTTTTCTATCCTCGTAAACTCCAGAAGAATGGTGAGATAAATATCCTACAAACTAAATTATATAAAAATATAGCTGATTTATTCAGTAATTCTTTGCCAATATCTAGTTTCTAAAGATATGTCTATGGCATTGGAATGAGACGACTTACAGAGATGCAGAGTTCAATGGGAATAAATCTCTAAACCAAAACCTTTAGTATGATCCTGAAAATACTATCATAATACAGAAGATTACAAGTTGCACTATTTTTCCCTTAGTGAGTTTTGCTTAAGCTTTCTCGCATAAAGATTTTTAATAAGGCAACAAGTGTGACACAATATGCAGATGCAATATACTCATTCTCCGTCCTGTTTTTCGCACTGAGTTTTTGAGAGAAGTTTTTGAATAGACATGTTTATTACGCGGTATTCACTTAAAGGAAATTTTTAAGCGAGTGTTGAGTTATAATTGAACCCTTGGTTTTTATTGGCGAATTCCAAAACTACCCCTGAGGAGTTTCGGTATAAATATAGCACTTTATTGTATAAGATAATCCATCTATAATTAATGAATTGAAAAGAGTTGAGATCTCATATATCTGATGTTCATCTATTACTCAACGCTGACCATTCCCTAGTTGTTTTCCATGGTGCTCGGTACTGTTCTTTCCTCACAAAGCCTCCCTGGACCAGCTCCGGGCCGGCCTGTCAGTCATACCGCAGTTCAATTCCCATCTCCAGATCTCCCTGGATGCAGAAGAAAAGGTTGAGTCGACCGTTGCTCGCGGATGCCGTTGGCCACGAACGCCATTTCAAATTTCAAACCCCTTCTTCATCTTCTCCCCCTCTCTGCTTCTCCACGCCTCAGATCATAGCGGTATCAACACAGAGCCACACCGACCCAAGAAACCAACGAAGCCAATCCATCCATGGACGAGAGGGAGATGGCGAGGACAGAGCAGCCGGTGCCACCGTGCAGGAGAGCTGCCACACCCGCAGCCACACCCACCGCTACCGCCACCACCACCGCCTCCTCCTGCTCCTCCAGCTCCAACCCCAGCGTCGCCGCCGCCGCACGGACTCCTCCGCCCACCATCGTCGTGCCCTGGGCGGCGCGCGACGGCGGCTGCTACTACCCGGGCTGCCGCAAGGACGCCAACTGCGCCTGCGAGATCTGCCTCGCCAGCATCAACGCCACGCGGGATCTCCTTCCCCCCGAGGCCGCCTCTGCGCGGAGGTGCTTCGGCGCCGCCGCCAGGGACAGGAAGCCCACCTCCCGCCCGCTCTTTCTCGGACGTGACACGCCGACGCCCGGGTCCGCGGTGACCGAGAAGTGGACGCCGCCGACGCGATCCACCGCGAAGTCGAGGAGGCCGGGGCAGGCGGCCGGGGCCAGGGGATCGCTTGACTGGGCCCTCTACGTGGCGACGGTTCTTGGGTTCTTGCTTCTGCTGTGGGTGGACACGGGGCTCGTCCCGGAAGCGGCGGCGAGGGGATTCGGGCCGAAGCTGTCGCCGGAGACCGTGGCGCGGCTCGGTGAAGAGGCGCGCCTTGCGCCTGGCGGTCTGGGGCACAAATTGCGCGTCTTGGAGCGAAGGATCGGGCAGTTCGTCGGCAGCGAGGGGATCTCCAACTGCAGCTTGCAGGACTCCGTCTGGCGATTTGAGCAGGTTCGCCGCTCTTGCGCGTCAAGTTCTTGGATTTGGTCGTAGAGAACTGATTGACTAAAATTTTCTTCCTACAGAATGATCAGCATATGTTCCACTGGCGCTGCGTCGTGTACAAGTCGGCTGCGGAGGAGGTCAGCGTCTGGGGAAGCCCTATCCGCACCTCCGGCCTCCTCCCGTCTACGCTCTCGGCACGGCACTTCTCCCTCCTCTCCGGCAAGATCACCGAGGTAGTTGACAAACATTAGCAATGCCAATAACCTTTCTTTCGTTTGCCCAAAATACTACTTGCTAGTAGCAACTAGCTGAAGCCATGTGTGGTGTCTGCAGTGGTCTGACGGGAGGATGTGGCCGACTGTGAGGACGAGCAACAGCAGCTCCTGGAGCTACCGGGGGCGGAGCACGGCGGCGGTGCGGCTGGAGCCGGAGACATGGGTGATGGAGTACCAGAAGGGCGTGCTGTTTGAGGGGACACGGCTGATACCAGCCACCGCAGAACTGCTGATGTCCAGGTGCTCGACAATGGTGAAGCGGGCGCGGCGGAAGCTGGCCAGGCGGCGGCTCTACGGCGGCGGCGGTGGGATCCAGGCGAACCCAACCTGATCTGTTGGTTTTTAGCTATTAGGATGTTTTTAGCTTTAGGTTCATCTCATTTCCTGTGAGATTCTATTAGGATGTTTTTAGCTTTAGGATGTTTTTAGTCTGAATATTCTGTGCTCTCTATTGATTTGCTGTAATGATGTGTGGGCAGACAAACCGGATCAGAATTGCTGAGAATCTTCTGATCATTAAGATCATAAATTGTGATTCACAACACTAGTTCTTGTTATTGCTTGATCATAAATTGTGAAGTTGACGCACAAATTTTTTTTTTAGCAGGTACTCAGATGTCCGATCTGTGTTTTTCTTCGGACGCGTCGGTGAAACATTTTTTTTTCTCACGTATGCAATTTTTTTTTTGCACGCACATTTCTATTATTATTGAATGAAAATATTACACGCGTAGAAAAAAATATTGCAACATCTGAATCAACATTTCTACTGTAATCGAAGAAAATTATTGAACGCGTAGAAAAAAAAATGTTTCACACATAAGAAAAAAATGTTACAAGCATACGAAAAATCAGACGTCCAATCACAAGTCATTCGATTTTTTCCCCTTGGTATTGTGGATAGGTGTAAAAGGGTTATAGGAAATACGTTACCTGCTGGTGTTTGATCAGATTACTCCGTGATCACAATACCTCTATAATCTATTGGAATCCACCCAAGCATCAACGTTTGGGAATACACTCGAGTAGAAATCACAATGCCCGCAAGGAGACCTCCATGAAATTCAACAAACTCAAGGTGAGATGCATTCCATACGCGTTCCACCTCGAGCCGCATGAACTCTCCACAATTCCAATTTCAAGACAGATACCACCAAAATTCACAACTCCTAAGCAGCAGCAATCCCTTGGAAGGATAACTGCCTCCATGCCACTCCCTTCAGTCAAGTTTGCAAATGTATATCTCGCAAACGTTGCTCTTGGGATTGCAACAGCAGAAACCTGTAGAATGATACTACCAAAAAGCAAGTAAAATGATACTGCCAACAGAATGGTCACTTAATGTACGATGGAGCTGATATAAGGTGAATATGGGAGCGAGTGTTCCTATAGGCATGTCCACAGATTGCCGCGCATTTACAGCGCAACTGGATTCATCCAAACAAGACTGACGGGGAGCCCTGAGGAGAGCAACCCCTTTGGGAGGATATACAACCCATACAACAAGTCAACAACATAGCTAAGTACGGTGTATGGTAAACTATAGTAGCCAAGTTTAAGCTAGTCGAACTTTGAACTACTAATCAGCAGACAACCCAAAATGCTCCCGGACAACGTTTGCCGGTGTCTTCCCAAATCCGTTAGCAACTTTCATCATGGCCTTAAACTTTTCCTCTTCACGCTTCACTTGATCCACCCGGTTCAGAACATTGGAGAGAAGCACGCTGTAGTTTGAACTATCAGATAAGGGCATAGGATCTGCAAGCTCGGATCTTGCAGACTCAAGCTGCCGATACAGACTGAGGATGTAATCTTTCTGGGAATAAAGCTTCTGCTCTGCCAGCCTATATTCTGCTTCCTGAGATCTCTTCAGTTCTTGAAGGGCATGATCTATCTCATCCTCAAATTTGACAGACATAACATTGTGATCACCGGTAATGAAAACTGGAAGGTTTTCGACAGCCCTCTGCAACTCATTATCAGCCAGAAAATCGATATGATATGGATGCCCCAAAAGTGTATTCTCTTCTGGAGCTTGATGAGCCCCAAGCACTGTTACACCACTAGTAGGTGGGGAAATTTCTCCTACATTAGACATTAGAAAAGAACCCAATTATGCACAAGCAATACGTGAAGCAACAATGATGAAAATCAGTTAACCAGACTGTTTTGTCAGTCCAACAAGGTTTAGTGGCATGCCTTAATTTACGTTGGGTAGATTATAAACAACATGAGGATTAGTCATTTCTACAGCAATGAACTAAGCACAGGTGTTACCAAAGGGGCTAGACTTGGAATGTTAAAACTTACAGGATCTACTAAAGCGTTACTTACTCTTTCTAAAATAAAGAGGGAGGGAGGGGGGGGGGAGGGCAAATGGGTTTAAGTTTACCTGCACTCGGTGTTGCTATGTCATCATCATCTTCCATTTTCCAGACTTCAACAAGATCAACCCCGCATTTCAGCTGCATTAAGCAATAGATCGTCAATACATAGCCACTACTGAAAAGAAGACCACAGAAGTACGATAAACAGAGGCAATGTGTTGCACACCATGTGCAGTATCACCACCAGGCAGAGGAATACTAAACCATAATAACTAGGGAACTATGCTACTAAAGAGCTAATAAAATACATCACATCATACCTTCGCCATCGCTGATCCCATATAGTTCTCCAAGCTTTTCGCTCTCGTTTGTCTTGAGCCACGCAAGATGCATAATCCTGTATTCAGGATAGGTTCAATTTCATCCCTTGAATCAAGAGATTGACAAGTTTCCAAGAGTTTTTCCACATGCATCATCAGGTTGGTTTTGTTGTCACAACGCCTGCAGTAGTATTGCACATCCAAGCCAATGTTTCCTCCAACAGTTCCAGCCATGAAAATTCGAAGAGCACAATCAAGGTGCATAACATGCCCACATATGTAGTTCTCTTCCACAACTGCCTCACACTTTATATAGCCATAACCTCCAAAGGAATAGTCAACAAACCTCGGCAGAGAATGCAACAGCACTCACGGCAGAAAGTAGGCACTGTGCAGCAGATGTCACAATCCTGTGCTGGTGATGTTTCAATAAATCCTTCTCTCTCAAGTTTGCACAAGTTATTCCTAGCCTTACATGGCCCAGCTGGATCAGCCAACCCACATTCAGGTTCATGGAGCCTCACTTGTTGAGTCCCTGGAGATGTTTAGGTATTAAAGAACGGCACAAAATGGACAATCTACAAAGAAATAACAGCAAATATGCAAAGGCAATATATATGGTGCATCTTATAATTCATCAACGTACAAAGATGGAAGAATCAGCATCTCAAATGAAGAAGATAATTGTGATACCACTATAGTACTAAAACCTCAAACAGTCTCCAGGTTAGATATGAACAAAAATAAGACAAAACTAGTTCAGATGCTTCGTTTAAATGTAAATCTCAAAGCAAAGTGGGAAATCAACAAAAATAGTTCTCCTTTATGTATGCTAGGATGTGGGAAAATCACCGCTTGATCGAGGAATGGAGCTCACCATCACTCGGGTTGGGAGCGACAGACTGCCGGAGCAAAGTAGGATGGAGATAGAGCAGATTCGATTGACTGTGCTGCAAAAAGGAAAAGGGAGCCATCGGCAGCAAAGGGTAGGCTGTAATCGGAGGTAAGCATTGGATTGGCAGCGAAGGATTTAGGATTTGGGAGAGTAAGAGAGAAGCTCTGTAGACCAATATATACAGACAAGACGTCCACTAAAAATTAATGAAATCTTAAAAAAAAAACCTCCCAGATTAGATGTCAACAAAAAAAACTTAGATAGTTATAGTGGGAGTACAGCTAATTGGCTTCGTATTAGAGGTAATTGTAAACGGAGATTCAATGCATAACAACAGCTGCAGATGTGCAAGGTGTGAGAACAGTAGGATTGGAAAGCAAGGTCTGTACATTGGAAAGTGAGTTGCCTTGCAGCTCATCGAATTTATTATTTCCCATGAAATTGCATAGGTGACTTGTGCAGTTTTTAAATAGTCAAATGTTTACCTTTCCTCAATGGGTTATCTTATTAGTTATGCGATCTACTAAGTGATACACGTATTTACATGGAAATTGTAGAAGAGGAAAGTATGGGAAGGCAACCGCGCATCTCTAGGATGGCAGGCCATATATTTATATATGTATCCCCAAGGGATAAGTATGGCAGGTACAATTAGATTACAACTAACCATATTGGTTACAACAACATAAGGAAACAAACAGCCGTAATCAGGAAACTATCAACAGTAATTAAGGAAAGGAAAATATCTCTAACACCCCCCCGCAGTCGCAGCGGGAGGTGGACGAACGCCAAGACTGGACTTGAAATCCAGAAACATCTTTGTCGGCAGACCCTTGGTCATAACATCAGCAAATTGGAGGGCTGAAGGAACATGAAGCACACGGACTTGACCGAGGGAGACCTTCTCACGCACGAAATGGATATCAATCTCAATATGCTTGGTGCGCTTGTCTTTGTCTGGGATTGGCCGACATGTAGCAATCTTGACATTGTCACAGTACACAACGGTGGCCTTGCGGGGAGGGAGATGAAGTTCCTGAAGAAGTTGGCGGATCGAGCAACACTCAGCAACAACATGAGCCACGCGACACGATACTCGGCTACGCCTTTGGAGGCGGAGGCGGTGGATGCCGCTTGGAAGACCAAGAAACAAGACTATCACCGAGGTAAACACAAAACCCCGAGGTGGATCGCCGCGAATCAGGGCAGCCGGCCCAATCAGCATCTGAATAAGCGACTAAATCGGAGGAGGTGGATGCTGGAAGATGCAAGCCATCATCAATGGTGCCCTTGACATATCGCAAAATCCGTTTGACGAGGGCAAGATGAGGCTCCCGAGGATCATGCATATGCAAACAAGCTCTTTGAGCGCATCTTGAATATCCGTAGAGTCAAAGTAAAATCTTGAAGAGCGCCCGATATCTGCGATAATCCGAAGGATCGAGATCTGAGCACCATCGATTCACGGAGAGCTTGGGCTGAGTATCAATAGGAGTGGTTGTGGAATGACAGTCACTCATACCAACCGACGCAGAAGGTCCAAAGCATATCTTGCCGCCGAGACAATAGTAGGCTGTGGTGATCGGTGGCCGAGATGCCAAGAAAATGGTGTAAATCACCGAGATCGATCATCGCGAACTTCGGAGTGAAGAGAGGCGATCGATCCACGGAGAAGAGCGCGTCTGTGGAGGCGGTGAGAATGATATCATCCACATAGAGCAAAATATAAGCAAGTGATCACGGTAGTAGACAAACAAGGATGTGTCGGAGGTGGCGACAAGGAAGCCCAAGCCGATGAGGTAAGTAGAAAACCGGTGGTACCATGCACGCGAGCTTGCTTGAGACCATAAAGAGACTTGATGAGCTTGCACACATGGTGGGATGACGAGTCAACAAATCCGAAGGTTGCTCACAATATCTTGTCTCATTAAGGTCCCCATGAAGAAAGGCGTTCTTCACATCCAATTCTTTGAATAGACCGACCAGAAATAGCAATCTTGAGAATGATCACGAATGGTAGCAGACTTCACAAGCCGGTGAAGGTCTCATCATAATCAATGCTAGGTTTCGAGAATAGCCACGAACAACCCAGCGTGCTTTATGACGGGCGAGAGTACCATCGAATTGAAACTTGTGCGAAAAACCCATTTGCGGAGACAATATTAGCACTGGAGGACGGGAGTGAGTATCCAAGTACCATTATCAACAAGAGCCTGAAATTCCAAGGCCATAGCCTGCCGCCACTGAGGGTCCTTCAATGCAGTCAGGTATGACTTCGGTAGAGGGGAAGTAGTCGGCGTGGAGGCAAATGGTGCTGAAGCTGAAACAGGAGCAGCAATGGATGTTGAAGCTGAGAAGCCGTAGCGACTCACAGGAGTCACAATACCGTCCTTAGCTCTTGTCCGCATGGGGTGAGGACCAATTCGTGTCGCGCCAGGGCTCGGCACTGAAACCGTATTTGGAGCAAGCTAAAGGTGATTGGAGTAGTCTGTGAGGAGGGCGCCGAGAGTAGACTTGGCGAACCGGCGGTTTGGGTGGCGATGTTAGCCAAGGCGGTGCATCATCTGTAAAAAGCAAGATCTCGCGCAAAGTTTTGGAGGCGAGGTGAGTGAGACAAAAGGAAATGTCGACTCATCGAAAGCGACATGGCGAGAGAGAATGATTCGACGGCTCTTAGGATCATAGCATCTATAGCCTTTGTGGTTAGGAGGATAGCAGAAACACACAAGGAAGGGAACGAGTGAAGTTTGTGTGTTGATGTGGCGGTAGTGTTGGGAAAACATAGGCATCCAAAAACACGAAGGTGGTCATAGGAAGGGCTAGGTTATCTGAGCACGGAAGGGAGTTTTATGAGAAAGAGTGGAGCTAGGCGACGGTTAAGTAAGTAAGTGGCAGTAGCTAAAGCTTCGGCCCAAAACCGGGGTGGAAGGTCGGCTTGAAGAAGGAGAGTACGAACGACATCATTGATAGTACGAAGCGCACGCTCAGCCTTGCCATTTTGAGGTGAGGTGTAGGGGCAAGAACAGCGAAGAATGACACCTTTGCTGTCCAAAAAAGAAAGAACAGCAGAATTTACAAATTCTTTTCCATTGTCGGTTTGAATAGCACAAATGGGAGTGCCGAATTGGGTCTGAACAAAGGCAAAAAAGTATGCAGTTTAGACAAAACATTAGACTTGTGGTGGAGTGGAAAAGTCCGGTAGAAATGGGAGTAATCATCTACTATGGCAAGGTATCTTGTGACCCGACATGCTCTCAACAGAGAGGTCCACAAATCACAATGTATTAATTGAAATGGTTTGCTAGACACACTTTTAGAGGAATCAAAAGGTAGAGCGAACACTTTTGCCAAGTTGATGAGCATGACATAAGGAATGACACAATTTGATTGGAATGCCTTTGGATTGACGAATGTGATTTGTGGAGTCACGTCCGGGATGGCCAAAGCGGCGATGCCATACTTCAAGGAGACAACAAAAGCGTGAAATTGGCAATTGAGCAAGCTGGTCGTCGGGAAAAACGTAGAGGTCTCCACGGCTATTGCGGCGATGAAGTGTCTCCTTGTGTGCGAGATCCTTCTGAAAAAGCGAAAGGATCAAATTCAATAGAACGAGCATTATCACGAGTAAAGCGACGAGCGAAAAGCAAATTATGAATCAATGAAGGAACATGAAGAACACGATTCAATTTGAAGGAAGACCACGAGGAAGAAGAAATGGTCTTGGAACACGTGTGATGAATGGGAATGGTGGAGCCATTACCATGATTACATGCACAGGAGAGAGACAAGGAAGGAGGCGTAGATTACCATCATCGGTGTCATGTGGCGGGCGCGAGAATCCATAACCCAACCACGGGATCTGCTGAGATGGAAGTTGTTGAGAGCCGAAATAAGACCAGTATTGTCCCGGAGGTAGGGGTTGATGGAGAAGTGCAGGAGTGGAAAAGACGGAGCCGCCAGTAGTGATGAAGGCTTGAGGAGGTCTTGGTCGAGGATACCGGTGCACCACGGCACTGGAGGCGCAAAGTGACCATGGGAGGAGGCGCCATGCTTGCCATTGCCAGGATTAGGGCATGGCAGATCAAGGTCCGGAGGAGTGGGTTTGTCGAGGCATGGTGGAAAACCCGCGCCGTTGTTCTTTGCCTTTCTTCTTCCAATTTTTCTTGCTCTTGTTGGAGGAGGCGCCATCACCACGGTTGTCGCGCGCATGACATGGTGTCGAACAAGAGGAGATCTTGTTTGTGGTGGTGATGAGAGCGCTTCATGACCTCGGCTTTAGGCGGCGGCAAAGGCGCGTTCCTCGCCGAAGTTGAGCGGGTGGCGATGAAGGTCGGCGAAGGTGTGGTCATGGCGATGGCCGTAGCAGCATGAGACATTGTCTTGTTGAGTCCGCGGAGAACATTCAGCACTAGAAGACGGTCGTCGATTGGCGTACCGGCGTCGCGAAGGGCGTCGGCAAGGCGCTTCTGCTCCTTGCAGTAGGCGGTGACGGAGAGATCGCCTTGGTGAAGACCATGGAACTCGTTGAGGAGGACAATGGCGCGGCTCTCTTTGTTGCCGCAAAAGCAGTGTCGTGGCGTGAAAAGCTCATGGTGTCTGCTTGTCGAGGATGATGTCGAGCACCTCGGGGAGATGGAGCCGTACATGACGGAGAGAGTCTGGCGTAGTCATCGGAGACCAGTGGCGTCGTCGGGTAGAGGCGGTCTTGTCGATGTGAGGAGGAGTCCGTGCCGCCCAAGGAGGCACGGAGAAAGATCTCCCATTTGGAGAAATTGCCGTGACTAGGTCTAGCTTCTGGGGAAGGAGGCAGGAAGAAGAGAGGCGAGCACGAGCCATGGCCGGCCAGGGAAGAAGAGAGGCAGCGGAGGTGGCGAGAGGAAGTCGCCATGGAAGGCGGCGGAGGAGGATCGATCTGTCGATACCATGTAGAAGAGGAAAGTATGGGAAGGCAACCGCGCATCTCTAGGATGGCAGGCCATATATTTATATATGTATCCCCAAGGGATAAGTATGGCAGGTACAATTAGATTACAACTAACCATATTGGTTACAACAACATAAGGAAACAAACAGCCGTAATCAGGAAACTATCAACAGTAATTAAGGAAAGGAAAATATCTCTAACAGAAATGACAACTAAAACAACATAAAAATGCAAGAGAAAGGTTTAACCTCTTTGCATGCTGTGTCCTTCGGCAGGGATTTTCCAAATAAACATAGAAAAGAATGTGCTAGGATCAACATCTGGAAATTCTTTCTTGATAAATTCTTCAACTTTTAATCTACTTGGGAATGCTGTCTTTTTACCAGTAGCATCACGAAAACGTGAGGGTGGCGTAAGATACCTGCTCACAGTTGGATCCATAACATAAGTCAATAGTATATATAAACTTCATTTTTCTTGGCACAACTATATATAATAGGAATAATTTAACTGCCAAAAAATGGTTGGTCCAATGCTAAATTAAGAACTTAATACCATCTATTCATTTTCTTCTTTCTACACAGTGCAAAACTAATAACTTGAGACCTAACCTATTGAGGCCTTGGAAAAAGCATTTACCTGTCAACCCAGTGGCCAGTCACAGAAGCCCTGCATCCCACTTTCCAATACCATTCATCTCCAGGACATGGCCAATTTTCAGGAGCATATGGCAAGCCTTTACCATATGCATTAGCACGAACAGGTATAGCAACAATGCCTGTCTCAGTTCTGCACAATTCTGATAAATTAAGTTCCCCAAGTATGTTCTTTTCTATTACCACTTCATCAGGGACCTGAAAGGAACAGAATCTCATTAGTGCATCACTCAGATTCCACAGAACTCAGCCAAACATTGAGGCAAACTTGCCACCATTACATATACCTAGAAATTCCCATAATAATTGGACAAGGAAGGAAAGTACTAGAAATTCATACATTGGTCTTGAAAAAGGAAATTTCATTTTACAATGATTCACATTTCTTCCTTTGCAATAACCTTTTCCCCATAGACAGTTAAGAAATATTAAAACACACACTCTATTAGAATTAATATCAAGGCCTCAAAGTTATCTAAGCAGTATAGCCTAGAACAACAACAATGCTACCCTTCGAAATGAAGTTTAATTTTCTAAGAGCGAAGGTTGTGCACGTTGACAGCTGCACTCCAATATGCTTAAAAGACATGGTCGAGTGGTTGGCAGTTAGTATACAGTAAAAGATATGATTGACCAGCACCAAAAATCTTCTATGAAATAATTTGCTACCTGGTTGATTAACTAATCACATCCATTCTTCATAGGTTGAGTGAAGGAAACCAAAAGAACAATTACCAGAATAAACTATTTCAATGTAAAAGAGGAGAGGTGTTAAAAGAATTGGCAAGACAATAATGGGTGACATTTAACCAGAGGTTAAATTAGGCTTGCTATTTGTTTTTAATAGAACTTTTATTTGCAATGAGACTGAAAAGTACAAAAGCTAAATTTGTTAACAGATATCGTAAAAGAGTATTTTAAATTACCAAGTATAGTCAAGCTATTTATATATAATAGACACTTTATTATGAATAGCACTTGTATTCAATATGAGGCCAATAGGCGGGATATATACATGCACAAGAGGGTACAAAAGCGAAAGCCTATATAAGGCAATATCTATACAAGGCTAATAATCTCTATGCAAGGCAGCTAGCAATCTCTATACAAGGCTATCTTGAGTTTGGAAGTAGCGAAGCAAATCGAGATCAGACATGAGAAACTGAGACGTGCCTTCACAAAGGCAATATACAGATAATCATCTCATTAATAATCAAGTTATCAACATATAGAAGAAGAGTACGGCAGACCATGCCCTCACGAACAAAATACCCCGATGGTGGCTACATATAGACCTCCTCACATGCTCACCATTAAAAAGGTATTTTTAACATCAAGTTGAGATGGACCACTTTCATGAATAGAGGCCACAACAAAAGAGTGAGAACAATGGTCATGTGAGCTACGAGGAGAAAAAGTCTCATCATAATTACGACCATACTCATCTTTGAAAACCACGTGCCACGAGTCGAGCTTTTATAGCTCTCAAGAGAAATATCAAAACAAGTCTTAAATTTATAGACCCACTTGCACGTAATGGGGTGGACACGCGGAGAAAGGAGCACAAGATCCCACGTGTCAGTGCGCTCAAGGGCAGGAAACTCCTCCATCGCATGCTGCCATTCCTAATGAATAACAACGTCACGGTAAGAAGTCAGCTCGGCAAGAATTGCACCAGCAAAGCCAAGGCGCTCGGAGGCGAATAGACTGGCGATCGTGAAGAGCATAGCGAGGAAGAGGCACTGAAGAAGGTGACTCGGCAGGAGAAGATGGCACACTAGAAGAAACCTCAACTCGCGGGCAACGAGTGTAGTATAGAGAATGAGAGGGGGCTATGTTAGGAGAAACCTTAGGAGGCACCGATGGTGAAGAAGACACCAAAGGAGGGACCGATAATGAAGGTGACGCCAATAATTAAAAGGGAAAATGGCAATTAGAGTATCAGGAAAAGTCAGGAAACTAAGAAGGAGGCACCGATGGTGAAGAAGACACCAAAGGAGGGACCGATAATGAAGGTGACGCCAATAGTGAAAAGGGAAAAATGGCAACTAGAGTATCAGAAAATGTCAGGAAAATAAGCGGCTCGACAAGATATACTGGAGTGGAAGAATAACGAGGGTAGAAGGGACGAGAATCATCACAAGTAACATCCCGAGAGATTCGCATCCGTCGGCCAACATAATCCTAACAATGATATCCCTTATGCTCAGCACTAGAGCCTAAAAAACACATTCTAACAAACTGAGCGGTTAGCTTGGTGCGTTCACAAGGTGCAAGGAGAACACATCACACACGTCCAAAAAGGAGAAGACCAGAATAATCGAGAGGCATACCACAAAGACGCTCCACTAGAACCCCACTCTGAAGAGCAGAAGGCTAAATATTAATCAAGTGGCAGTGGATATAGCCTCAACCCAAAAGTGTGGAACAGTGGAAGCAAGCAAAAGAGCACGAATTGTCTCAAGAAGATAACAACGCTTACGCTCAGCCACACCATTCTGAACATGAGCACCATAACAGGAAAATTGAGAAAAAGTGTCTTGCTTAGCAAGAAAAGTACGAACGGCTCCTGACAGATACTCCCCTGCCAAGTCAGCACGAAGAACACGAATATAAAAGTCAAACTGAGTCTGGATCATGGTGGCAAAAGTCTTATAGATAGATAAAACATCACTACAATAAGGCATAAAATATATCCAAATTTGGCGATAGAAATCATCTATAAAAAGAATATAATATTTATGATCTTTTGAAACAAGAAGAGCCAAGCCCAAACATCATAATGAACAAGATCGAAGGGACGCTAGGAAACAGACTCACTGAAAGGATAGAAGAGTTGTACCTGCTTATCAAGCTTACAACCCGCACAGTCTAAAGAGGCATCACCATACATATACTAAAAGGCCACGACGAACTAAAGAAGACAAACATAAACCACAAAGATTTCCCAAACGGTGATGCCATTGAGCAAATGACCCGATGGAAGATGCAACGGAGACAGAGAGACTGGTAGGGGCAGCAGAAGGAAGACAAAGCCAGTCAAGCTCCTAGAGACGCTGAGAGTCACGACGGCAAGGGCCAGTTTCAACCAGAAACCCTATGCGGCGATCTTGAACACAATAAGAGTCAGAATCAAGATAACACAACAGCCATGATCAGTGAGCTGACTAGCAGACATGAGCTGCATGATCAATTTGGAAACATGAGAAACAGTAGGAACATGAAAATAAGAAGAAAAAAGAGTACCTCGTCATGCAACAGAAAAAGAGATACCATCTGTAGTATGAACAATGATAGGAGTTGCAAGAGAACTAATATAATGGAGACTCGTACATCAGATGTCATATGAAAAGAAACACCAGAGTCAAGAATCCATAGTGAGATACCTAAAGAAGGTGTGGAAGGTGATCTTTCACAGTTATTGAGTAGCGAGAACTTATCGGTGCGAGAGGCGACCATGCGGCGTGGCAGTAAGAATCTCCTATGTAAAGTCGAACTAGTAGAAGTCCTTTGAGAGTTGGCTTTTAGAGCCTCTAGTGCCCTTGGAAGGGTGACCACCTAAACAAGCAAGATCTTTCTTCTTCCAATAATAGAAGCTGTTTTACATGTCTATTCTTGTTGCAATAGTGCGATGAAGCTCTCCACCCCAATGGTCGCCCTTTGGAATAAGCACTACTGATGGAGTAGTACAAGACCACCAAAACTAAAGGAGACCCTAACAGACCCGCACCACGAAAACGAGTCTACTCAGTACGAATAGCTGTAAGAGCCTCCAATAAGGTCACACACCCACACGTGGATGGCAAGCAAGTAGCTGGTCACGAATCTTCTCAAACTTAGCACGAAGGCGTGTCAAGAAATCGTTGATGCAGTAAAGCTCTAAATGAGAGTCTTGTGGCACGACAAAGAGCAAGTCTTGACAAGCCTCCGGTCCAAGAGAATCAAGTTGGCACCACACCAAGGACAACTGTGCGTAGAACTTATCCACGATACAATCACCCTATTACGTGGCGCTCCTTTCGCTGTGACAAGGTATAAAGGATTGCTATCAGGCTCATAGCAGTCACGAAGATGTGCCTACATCAAATGTGTGGAAGACAAAGCAACAATGTCTCCAGTGAGATACACCTCCATGATTGCAACCAAAATAGCAGAGGCACGAGCATCCTCATCAATCCATATCTTGTAGGCAGCAAATTGTGTCTGAAAAAACTCCATAGCATCATGATGATAATCAAAAAACTTTTGTCGAGCAGCATTAGTAGCTTCCTTGGGAATAACAGGTGTAGCATGGGAGTAGGATGAGGAGAACAAGATAGCTCGCCAGTAAGAAACTCCCAAAAACGCTCACCACGCATGTGAAGACTTATATGGAGAACCCAATCTCGATAATTGAGACCGTCGAAAATAACTGGGCAGTGAGGAACAAAAACAATGCTCAAGGAAGAACCAGAAGATGACAACATTTTTAAAAAAATGGAATTTTTTAAGAGAGATCCGTAGCCGAGAGCTCAAGCCGGAGCCGAAGCAGGATTAAATTGGAGCCAAAGCAAGAGCTGAAAGCTGGAAATAGAGCCAAAGTTGAAGCTAGATTAAATTGGAGAAAACCAATCGGATTGAATCCGATCAGTTCACGGCTTGTGCAGGGCATCGGTCGAGCAACCGAGCATTAGTTGCGTCTGAAAGGAGCTTCAGCGGGGTGGCTTGGGCGGCGTGTCAGCAAAGCGGCCGAGCATCGGCGGCAGTCAGGAGGAGCCCTAGCAGCGTCCGAGAGGAGCCTCGACCAGACGACGTGGGTCCCGAGCAGGTGAGGGCACTGGCGGCGATCTGGGAAAGCCTTGAGGAGCAGACGTGTCGGCCTGAATAAGTAAACAGTGACTAGAAGCCAATGATGCCTATAATGGTGAAAGGACCGAAGCCAAGACAAGCGGAGGAGCGGACGACGACCCTAGCAGATTGACCAGAGCCAGGTGGCAGGTGACCAGCGTGGACGGTGGAAGGAGGGGGATTGGGAGGGCGCAAGTGCAACGCCAATAAAAACCCTAACCCTAAAAACATTGCTCTAATACCATGTTATGAATAGTACTTGTAATATGAGGCCAATAGGCCCGAATATATACATGTACAAGAGAATACAAAAGGAAAGCCTATATAAGGCAATATCTATATAAGGCTAACGATCTCTATACAAGACAACTAGGATACTGTCTAACAGACACAAGCTATTAAAATAGCTAACTTGCACAAGTGAATCAGTTGACAACTAGTTGTATAAAATAATAAACAAACAATTGTGTACAAAAATGGTGCAAGAACATTAAGATAAGACGAGAAGACACACACAACATAAAGCTCAAAGGCATAAGCATAACTCATTATGTTTCAATTTTTCATGTTTTGGTATTTGCATAAAGCTCAAAGGCAGAACTCGAGGCCTGATTGGGCCATAACCAACTATGCCGCACTTATTATTAGGCAAAGTGTGGCTTGACATATAAACTGTGGCAACCAAATAGACCGCCACACAATAGTGGCAAATGAGTTTACCACATCTGAGTCATGGGGCCAAGGAAATATGCCAAACCACAACTCTGGATGAACCAAATATGTGCCTAAGGAAGCATGGCAAACCTAAAGTTAGAGGTGGAGATATTAGGCATCCAACCAAACACCTTGTTAATCTTACCAAAGCTACTTCCTTGGCCAACTGATGTGAACAAGCAACCACGAATACAAAATAACTTACTATATGGTTGAAAATTATTTAGCCCCAAAGATCAATACCGCGTTTTCATTCACCATTGGATTCGAATTTTTGACGATGGCTAACTCCAAACCATTTGATGGTGTCCGTTGAGGTTTCTCCTTTGGTGGTTCTTTTCGCGCCTTTTTGTCGGAGTACCTTCGGATTCTCAACGGCTGGACGTTTCACCCTATCCTTACCAAACAACTCCAGTAACCTGTCGTAGTGGTCAATGGTCTTCGTCATCCATCTCTTGGCTCCCGGTTTTCTCTACAAGATCAAGGAAAAGAGTTTTACATCAGCTCAGGAACTTTCCACATCTATGCTTGATTGATAGCAGTAGCACACAGACCTCAATGAACTCACTCCAAACATGTGGCTCAGCTTGGAACTTCTTGGTCACCGCGCTCCACTTAATCCCGCTCTCCTTATCAAAGAGGTTCTCGCATTCATGGAAGTTATCCTTGATAGATTTCAGGCGATTCTTGATGTTGGACCGGTCGATCGTCACCCCGAACCTCTCGCCAACTCCGTTGATGACGTTATCGAAGGCGACAGTCAGGAACCTGCCCTCGCTCCTGTTCCCGATGGCCTGCTGGTGCAGCAGCGCTTCGATGAGGTACTCGTTCATCTTCTCGGACCACATCACCATTTCCCTCCCGGGCGGCCTGGGGCCTCCCCCATTGCTGCTGCTGGCTCTTGGGCCGGAGCTCCACTGGTTCTTGGAATTCTTGACCATCTCCCAGCTTCACGGGACCCCCAAAGATCCCTCCACGCGCGGCGCAGCCTCTACTCCACTCTACGGTAGGTTATGTTAAGAGCAATATCATGAAGCATATTGCCTTAAACTTTTCTATCCTCGTAAACTCCGTAAGAATGGTGAGATAAATATCCTACAAACTAAATTATATAAAAATATAGCTGATTTATTCAGTAATTCTTTGCCAATATCTAGTTTCTAAAGATATGTTTATGGCATTGGAATGAGACGACTTACAGAGACGCAGAGTTCAATGGGAATAAATCTCTAAATCAAAACCTTTAGTATGATCCTGAAAATACTATCATAATACAGAAGATTACAAGTTGCACTATTTTTCCCTTAGTGAGTTTTGCTTAAGCTTTCTCGATAAAGATTTTTAATAAGGCAACAAGTGTGACACAATATGCGATGCAATATACTCATTCTCCGCCCTGTTTTTCTGACCGAGTTTTTGAGAGAAGTTTTGAATAGACATGTTTATTACGCAGTATTCACTTAAAGGAAATTTTTAAGCGAGTGTTGAGTTATAATTGAACCCTTGGTTTTATTGGTGAATTCCAAAACTACCCCGAGGAGTTTCGTATAAATATAGCACTTTATTGTATAAGATAATCCATCTATAATTAATGAATTGAAAAGAGTTGAGATCTCATATATCTGATGTTCATCTATTACTCAACGCTTACCATTCCCTAGTTGTTTTCCATGGTGCTCGGTACTGTTCTTTCCTCACAAAGCCTCCCTGGACCAGCTCCGGGCCGGCCTGTCAGTCATACCGCAGTTCAATTCCCATCTCCAGATCTCCCTGGATGCAGAAGGAAAGGTTGAGTCGACCGTTGCTCGCGGATGCCGTTGGCCACGAACGCCATTTCAAATTTCAAACCCCTTCTTCATCTTCTCCCCCTCTCTGCTTCTCCACGCCTCAGATCATAGCGGTATCAACACAGAGCCACACAGACCCAAGAAACCAACGAAGCCAATCCATCCATGGACGAGAGGGAGATGGCGAGGACAGAGCAGCCGGTGCCACTGTGCAGGAGAGCTGCCACACCCGCAGCCACACCCACCGCTACCGCCACCACCACCGCCACGCACTGCTCCACCGCCTCCTCCTGCTCCTCCAGCTCCAACCCCAGCGTCGTCGCCGCCGCACGGACTCCTCCGCCCACCATCGTCGTGCCCTGGGCGGCGCGCGACGGCGGCTGCTACTACCCGGGCTGCCGCAAGGACGCCAACTGCGCCTGCGAGATCTGCCTCGCCAGCATCAACGCCACGCGGGATCTCCTTCCCCCCGAGGCCGCCTCTGCCCGGAGGTGCTTCGGCGCCGCCGCCAGGGACAGGAAGCCCACCTCCCGCCCGCTCTTTCACGGACGCGACACGCCGACGCCCGGGTCCGCGGTGACCGAGAAGTGGACGCCGCCGACGCGATCCACCGCGAAGTCGAGGAGGCCGGGGAAGGCGGCCGGGGCCAGGGGATCGCTTGACTGGGCCCTCTACGTGGCGACGGTTCTCGGGTTCTTGCTTCTGCTGTGGGTGGACACGGGGCTTGTCCCGGAAGCGGCGGCGAGGGGATTCGGGCCGAAGCTGTCGCCGGAGACCGTGGCGCGGCTCGGTGAAGAGGCGCGCCTTGCGCCTGGCGGTCTGGGGCACAAATTGCGCGTCTTGGAGCGAAGGATCGGGCAGTTCGTCGGCAGCGAGGGGATCTCCAACTGCAGCTTGCAGGACTCCGTCTGGCGATTTGAGCAGGTTCGCCGCTCTTGCGCGTCAAGTTCTTGGATTTGGTCGTAGAGAACTGATTGACTAAAATTTTCTTCCTGCAGAATGATCAGCATATGTTCCACTGGCGCTGTGTCGTGTACAAGTCGGCTGCGGAGGAGGTCAGCGTCTGGGGAAGCCCTATCCGCACCTCCGGCCTCCTCCCGTCTACGCTCTCGGCACGGCACTTCTCCCTCCTCTCCGGCAAGATCACTGAGGTAGTTGACAGAAACATTAGCAATGCCAATAACCTTCTTTCGTTTGCCCAAAATACTACTTGCTAGTAGCAACTAGCTGAAGCCATGTGTGGTGTTTGCAGTGGTTTGACGGGAGGATGTGGCCAACTGTGAGGACGAGCAACAGCAGCTCCTGGAGCTACCGGGGGCGGAGCACGGCGGCGGTGCGGCTGGAGCCGGAGACATGGGTGATGGAGTACCAGAAGGGCGTGCTGTTTGAGGGGACACGGCTGATACCAGCCACCGCAGAACTGCTGATGTCCAGGTGCTCGACAATGGTGAAGCGGGCGCGGCGGAAGCTGGCCAGGCGGCGGCTCTACGGCGGCGGCGGTAGGATCCAGGCGAACCCAACCTGATCTGTTGGCTTTTAGCTATTAGGATGTTTTTAGCTTTAGGTTCATCTCATTTCCTGTGAGATTCTATTAGGATGTTTTTAGCTTTAGGATGTTTTTAGTCTGAATGTTCTGTGCTCTCTATTGATTTGCTGTAATGATGTGTGGGCAGACAAACCGGATCAGAACTGCTGAGTATCTTCTGATCATTAAGATCATAAATTGTGATTCACAACACTTGTTCTTGTTATTGCTTGATCATAAATTGTGAAGTTGACGCACAATTTTTTTTTTAGCAAGTACTCAGATGTCCGATCTCCGATCTCAGTGTTTTTCTTTGGACGCGTCAATGAAACATTTTTTTTCTCACAACATCCGAATCGATATTTCTACTGTAATCGAAGGAAAATATTGAATGCGTAGAAAAAAAAAACACGCATAAGAAAAAAATATTACAAGCATACAAAAAAAATCAGACATTCGATCAAAGTCATTAGGTTTTTTTTCTCTTGGTATTGTGGATAGGTGTAAAAGGGTTATAGGAAATACGTTACCTGCTAGTGTTTGATCGGATTACTCCGTGATCACAATACCTCTATAATCTATTGGAATCCACCCAAGCATCAACGTTTGGGAATGCACTCGAGTAGAAATCACAATGCCCGCAAGGAGACCTCCATGAAATTCAACACACTCAAGGTGAGATGCATTCCATACGCGTTCCACCTCGAGCCGCATGAACTCTCCACAATTCCAATTTCAAGACAGATATCCCCAAAGTTCACAACTCCTAAGCAGCAGCAACCCCTTGGAAGGATAATTGCCTCCATGCCACTCCCTTCAGTCAAGTTTGCAAATGTATACCTCGCAAACGTTGCTCTTGGGATTGCAACAGCAGAAACCTGTAGAATGATACTACCAAAAAGCAAGTAAAATGATACTGCCAACAGAATGGTCACTTAATGTACGATGGAGCTGATATAAGGTGAATATGGGAGCGAGTGTTCCTATAGGCATGTCCAGAGATTGCCGCGCATTTACAGCGCAACTGGTTTCATCCAAACAAGACTGACGGGGAGCCCTGAGGAGAGCAGCCCCTTGGGAGGATATACAACCCATACAACAAGTCAACAGCATAGCTAAGTACGGTGTATGGTAAACTATAGTAGCCAAGTTTAAGCTAGTCGAACTTTGAACTACTAATCAGCAGACAACCCAAAATGCTCCCGGACAACGTTTGCCGGTGTCTTCCCAAATCCGTTAGCAACTTTCATCATGGCCTTAAACTTTTCCTCTTCACGCTTCACTTGATCCACCCGGTTCAGAACATTGGAGAGAAGCACGCTGTAGTTTGAACTATCAGATAAGGGCATAGGATCTGCAAGCTCGGATCTTGCAGACTCAAGCTGCCGATACAGACTGAGGATGTAATCTTTCTGGGAATAAAGCTTCTGCTCTGCCAGCCTATATTCTGCTTCCTGAGATCTCTTCAGTTCTTGAAGGGCATGATCTATCTCATCCTCAAATTTGACAGACATAACATTGTGATCACCGGTAATGAAAACTGGAAGGTTTTCGACAGCCCTCTGCAACTCATTATCAGCCAGAAAATCGATATGATATGGATGCCCCAAAAGTGTATTCTCTTCTGGAGCTTGATGAGCCCCAAGCACTGTTACACCACTAGTAGGTGGGGAAATTTCTCCTACATTAGACATTAGAAAAGAACCCAATTATGCACAAGCAATACGTGAAGCAACAATGATGAAAATCAGTTAACCAGACTGTTTTGTCAGTCCAACAAGGTTTAGTGGCATGCCTTAATTTACATTGGGTAGATTATAAACAACATGAGGATTAGTCATTTCTACAGCAATGAACTAAGCACAGGTGTTACCAAAGGGCTAGACTTGGAATGTTAAAACTTACAGGATCTACTAAAGCGTTACTTACTCTTTCTAAAATAAAGAGGGAGGGAGGGGGAGGGCAAATGGGTTTAAGTTTACCTGCACTCAGTGTTGCTATGTCATCATCATCTTCCATTTTCCAGACTTCAACAAGATCAACCCCGATTTCAGCTGCATTAAGCAATAGATCGTCAATACATAGCCACTACTGAAAAGAAGACCACAGAAGTACGATAAACAGAGGCAATGTGTTGCACACCATGTGCAGTATCACCACCAGGCAGAGGAATACTAAACCATGATAACTAGGAACTATGCTACTAAAGAGCTAATAAAATACATCACATCATACCTTCGCCATCGCTGATCCCATATAGTTCTCCAAGCTTTTAAGCCTCGCTTGTCTTGAGCCACGAAGATGCATAATCCTGTATTCAGGATAGGTTCAATTTCATCCCTTGAATCAAGAGATTGACAAGTTTCCAAGAGTTTTTCCACATGCATCATCAGGTTGGTTTTGTTGTCACAACGCCTGCAGTAGTATTGCACATCCAAGCCAATGTTTCCTCCAACAGTTCCAGCCATGAAAATTCGAAGAGCACAATCAAGGTGCGCAACATGCCCACATATGTAGTTCTCTTCCACAACTGCCTCACACTTTATATAGCCATAACCTCCAAAGGAATAGTCAACAAACCTACGGCAGAGAATGCAACAGCACTCACGGCAGAAAGTAGGCACTGTGCAGCAGATGTCACAATCCTGTGCTGGTGATGTTTCAATAAATCCTTCTCTCTCAAGTTTGCACAAGTTATTCCTAGCCTTACATGGCCCAGCTGGATCAGCCAACCCACATTCAGGTTCATGGAGCCTCACTTGTTGAGTCCCTGGAGATGTTTAGGTATTAAAGAACGGCACAAAATGGACAATCTACAAAGAAATAACAGCAAATATGCAAAGGCAATATATATGGTGCATCTTATAATTCATCAACGTACAAAGATGGAAGAATCAGCATCTCAAATGAAGAAGATAATTGTGATACCACTATAGTACTAAAACCTCAAACAGTCTCCAGGTTAGATATGAACAAAAATAAGACAAAACTAGTTCAGATGCTTCGTTTAAATGTAAATCTCAAAGCAAAGTGGGGAAATCAACAAAAATAGTTCTCCTTTATGTATGCTAGGATGTGGGAAAATCACCGCTTGATCGAGGGAATGGAGCTCACCATCACTCGGGTTGGGAGCGACAGACTGCCGGAGCAAAGTAGGATGGAGATAGAGCAGATTCGATTGACTGTGCTGCAAAAAGGAAAAGGGAGCCATCGGCAGCAAAGGGTAGGCTGTAATCGGAGGTAAGCATTGGATTGGCAGCGAAGGATTTAGGATTTGGGAGAGTAAGAGAGAAGCTCTGTAGACCAATATATACAGACAAGACGTCCACTAAAAATTAATGAAATCTTAAAAAAAAAACCTCCCAGATTAGATGTCAACAAAAAAAACTTAGATAGTTATAGTGGGAGTACAGCTAATTGGCTTCAGACAGAGGTAATTGTAAACGGAGATTCAATGCATAACAACAGCTGCAGATGTGCAAGGTGTGAGAACAGTAGGATTGGAAAGCAAGGTCTGTACATTGGAAAGTGAGTTGCCTTGCAGCTCATCGAATTTATTATTTCCCATGAAATTGCATAGGTGACTTGTGCAGTTTTTAAATAGTCAAATGTTTACCTTTCCTCAATGGGTTATCTTATTAGTTATGCGATCTACTAAGTGATACACGATTTACATGGAAATTGTAGAAGAGGAAAGTATGGGAAGGCAACCACAAGATTCTAGGATGGCAGGCCATATATTTATATATGTATCCCCAAGGGATAAGTATGGCAGGTACAATTAGATTACAACTAACCATATTGGTTACAACAACATAAGGAAACAAACAGCCGTGAATCGTGAAACTATCAACAGAATTAAGGAAAGGAAAATATTCTAACACCCCCGCAATGCAGCCGGAGGTGGATTTAACGCCAAGACTGGACTTGAAATCCGTAAACATCTTTGTCGGCAGCATCCTTGGTCATAACATCAAGAAATTGAGGGTCAAGGAACATGAAGCACACGGACTTGACCGAGGAGACCTTCTCACGCATCTAAATGGATATCAATCTCAATATGCTTGTGCGCTTGTCTTTGTCCGACGGATTGGCCGACATGTAAACAAGATCGACATTGTCACAAGACACAACGGTGGCCTCATGGGAGGGAGATGAAGTTCACGAAGAAGTTGGCGGATCCAAAGAACACTCAAGAACAACATGAGCCACGAGACGATACTCGACTTCGTGACCGAGCGGAGACGGTGAAATTGCCGCTTGGAAGACCAAGAAACAAGACTATCACCGAGGTAAACACAAAACCCCGAGGTGGATCGCCGCTAATCGTAGCAGCTTACCAATCAAGATCTCAATAAGCGACTAAATCGGAGGAGGTGGATGCTTTGGAAGATGCAAGCCATCATTAATGGTGCCCTTGACATATCGCAAAATCCGCTTTGACGAGGGCAAGATGAGGCTCTCGAGGATCATGCATATGCAAACAAGCTCACCGAATCGCATATCAATATCCGCCGAAGTCAAAGTAAGGTATCAAGAGCGCCAAGATATCGCGATAATCCGAAGGATCGAGATCGAGCACCATCGATTCGGAGAGCTTGGACCGAGTATCAATAGGAGTGGTTGTGGAATGACAAATACTGCATCAAAGACGACGCAGAAGGTCCAAAGCATACCGCCGAGACAATAGTAGGCTCGTGTGGTCGACGGTGACCGAGATGCCAAGAAAATGGTGTAAATCACCGAGATCACCATCGCTAACTCGGAGTGAAGAGAGGCGCGATCACGGAGAAGAGCGTCTCAGGAGGCAAGTGAGAATGATATCATCCACATAGAGCAAAATATAAGCAAGCCGATCACCGTGAGCGTAGACAAACAAGGATGTGCTCTGAGGTGGCAAGAAGGAAGCCCAAACCGATGAGGTAAGTAGAAACCGGTGGTACCATGCACGCGAGCTTGCTTGAGACCATAAAGAGACTTGATGAGCTTGCACACATGATCGGGATGACGAGTCAACAAATCCCGAAGGTTGCTCACAATATATCGTCTCATTAAGGTCCCCATGAAGAAAGGCGTTTCACATCCAATTGTTTGAATAGACCAAATTTCAGAAATAGCAATGCTGAGAATGATGCGAATGGTAGCAGGCTTCACAACTGGACTGAAGGTCTCATCATAATCAATGCCAGGCTGCTGAGAATAGCCACGAACAACCCAACGTGCTTTATGACGGGCGAGAGTACCATCGGAGTGAAACTTGTGCCGAAAAACCCATTTGCCAGAGACAATATTAGCACCTGGAGGACGGGGAGTGAGTATCCAAGTACCATTATCAACAAGAGCTCGAATTTGCTGCCATAGCTCGCCGCCATCGAGGGTCCTTCAATGCGCCAGTATGACTTTGGTAGAGGAAGCGAAGGCGTGGAGGCAAATGGTGCCGTCAAACAGAGCAAAGAATGGATGTTGAAGCCGAGAAGTCGAGCGACTCACATGAGTCACAATACCGTCCTTAGCTCTTGTACGCATGGGGTGAGGACCAATTCTGTGTCGCGCCAGGCTCGGCACTTAGGGAACCGTGCCGAATGTAAGTGAAGGTGATTGAGTAGTCAAGCAGAGGACGCCGAGAGTAGACTTGGCGAACCGGCGGTTTGGGTGGCAGTGTTCGCCAAGGCAGAGCTGCATCATCCTGTAAAAAAGCAAGATCTCGCGCCAAAGTTTTCGGAGACGAGGTGAGTGAGACAAAAGGAAATGTCGACTCATCGAAAACGACATGGCGAGAGAGAATGATTCGACGGCTCTTAGGATCATAGCATCTATAGCCTTTGTGGTTAGGAGGATAGCCGAGAAACACACAAGGAAGGGAACGAGGCTGAAGTTTGTGTGTTGATGTGGCGGTAGTGTTGGGAAAACATAGGCATCCGAAAACACGAAGGTGGTCATAGGAAGGGCTAGGTTATACAGAGCACGGAAGGAGTTTTATGAGAAAGAGTGGAGCTAGGGCGATTTGCTATAAGTAAGTGGCGAGAGCTAAAGCTTGACCCAAAACCGGGTGGAAGGTCGACTTGAAGAAGGAGAGTACGAACGACATCATTGATAGTATGAAGCGCACGCCACCTTTTGCCATTTTGAGGTGAGGTGTAGGGCAAGAACAAATAAGAATGACACCTTTGCTGTCCAAAAAGAAAGAACAAGAGAATTTACAAATTCTTTTCCATTGTCGGTTTGAATAGCACAAATGGGAGTGCCGAATTGGGTCTCGAACAAAGGCAAAAAAGTATGCAGCTTTAGACAAAACATTAGACTTGTGGTGGAGTGGAAAAGTCCAAGAGAAATGGGAGTAATCATCTACTATGGCAAGGTAATATCGACAAACCGACATGCTCTCAACAGAGAGGTCCACAAATCACAATGTATTAATTGAAATGGTTTGCTAGACACACTTTTAGAGGAATCAAAAGGTAGACGAACACTTTTGCCAAGTTGATGTGCATGACATAAGGAATGACACAATTTGATTGGAATGGCAATCGATTGACGAATGTGATTTGTGGAGTCACGCCCAGATGGCCAAGGCGGCGATGCCATACTTCCGAGGAGACAAAGAAAGGCAAATAAATTGGCAATTGAGCAAGCTGGGTCGTCAGAAAAACGAGGGTCTCCACGGCTATTGCAAATATGAAGTGTCTCTTCAGGTGCGCATCCTTACGTAAAAGCCGAAAGGATCAAATTCAATAGAACAGCATTATCACGAGTAAACCGACGAACTAAAAGCAAATTATGAATCAATGAAGGAACATGAAGAACACGATTCAATTTGAAGGAAGACCCCGAGGAAGAAGAAATGGTATCGAACTCGTGGTGATGAATGGAATGGCGGAGCCATTACCAACATTACATGCACAGGAGAGGAGACAAGGGAAGGAGACTGTAGACACCATCATCAGGTGTCATGTGAGCGGAGGCGCCAGAATCCATAACCCAACCACCAGGACTGCTGAGATGGAAGTTGTTGAGAGCCGAAATAAGACCAGCGCTGTCCCAGGAGGTAGGGGTTGATGGAGAAGTCTGGGAGTGGAAAGACGGAGCCGCCAGAGTGACGAAGGCTTGAGGAGGTCTTGGTCCGAGGATACCCTGCACCACGGCTGGAGGAGGCGCAAAGTGACCGCCGGAGGAGGCGCCCACCGCCTGTGATTGGGGCCGAGTGCATCCAAGGTCCCGGAGGAGCGGGTCGTCGAGGCATGGTGGAAAACCCGCCGCCGTTGTTGTTTGCCTTTCTTCTTCCAGTTTTTCTTGCTCTTGTTGGAGGAGGGCGCCATCACCACGGTTGTCGCCGCGACAGTGGTGTCTGCAACAAGAGGAGATCTTGTTTGTGGCGGTGATGAGAGCGCCATGCCTCGGCTTTGGCAAAGAAGACCGAGACGCGCTTCCTCCTTCGTGGTTCGAGCGGGTGGCGATGAAGGTCGGCAGAGGTGTGGTCATGGCGATGACCGTAGCGAAGATGAGACATTGTCTTGTTGAGTCCGCGGAGAACATTCAAAGACTAGAAGACGGCCGTCGATTGGCGACGGCGTGCGCGGGCGTCGGCAAGGCGCTCGCTTCCTTGCAGTAGGCGGTGACGGAGAGATCGCCTTGGTGAAGACCATGGAACTCGTTGAGGAGGACAATGGCGCGGCTCTCTTTGTTGCCGCAAAACAGAGTATCAGCGGCAGCGAAAAGCTCGTGAGCTGTCTGCTGCTTGTCGAGGATGATATCGAGCACCTCAGGGGAGATGGAGCCGTACATGACGGAGAGTACGGCGTAGTCATCGGAGACCTGTGGCGCGTGGGTAGAGGGGCGGTGCTGGCCGATGTGAGGAGGAGTCCGTGCCGCCAAGGAGGCACGAGAAAGATCTCCCATTTGGAGAAATTGCCGTGGCTAGGTCTAGCTACACCTAAGGGAGGCCCGGAAGAAGAGAGGCGAGCACCAGAGCCATGGCCGGCCAGGAAGAAGAGAGGGCAGGAGGTGGCAGAGGAAGTCGCCATGGAAGACTACGGAGGAGGATCGATCTAACTCGATACCATGTAGAAGAGGAAAGTATGGGAAGGCAAACACAAGATCTCTAGGATGGCAGCCATATATTTATATATGTATCCCCAAGGGATAAGTATGGCAGTACAATTAGATTACAACTAACCATATTGGTTACAACAACATAAGGAAACAAACAAACCGTAATCGAGAAACTATCAACAGTAATTAAGGAAAGGAAAATATCTCTAACAGAAATGACAACTAAAACAACATAAAAATGCAAGAGAAAGGTTTAACCTCTTTGCATGCTGTGTCCTTCGGCAGGATTTTCCAAATAAACATAGAAAAGAATGTGCTAGGATCAACATCCGAAATTCTTTCTTGATAAATTCTTCAACTTTTAATCTACTTGGGAATGCTGTCTTTTTACCAGTAGCATCACGAAAACGTGAGGGTGGCGTAAGATACCTGCTCACAGTTGGATCCATAACATAAGTCAATAGTATATATAAACTTCATTTTTCTTGGCACAACTATATATAATAGGAATAATTTAACTGCCAAAAAATGGTTGGTCCAATGCTAAATTAAGAACTTAATACCATCTATTCATTTTCTTCTTTCTACACAGTGCAAAACTAATAACTTGAGACCCAACCTATTGAGGCCTTGGAAAAAGCATTTACCTGTCAACCCAGTGGCCAGTCACAGAAGCCCTGCATCCCACTTTCCAATACCATTCATCTCCAGGACATGGCCAATTTTCAGGAGCATATGGCAAGCCTTTACCATATGCATTAGCACTAACAGGTATAGCAACAATGCCTGTCTCAGTTCTGCACAATTCTGATAAATTAAGTTCCCCAAGTATGTTCTTTTCTATTACCACTTCATCAGGGACCTGAAAGGAACAGAATCTCATTAGTGCATCACTCAGATTCCACAGAACTCAGCCAAACATTGAGGCAAACTTGCCACCATTACATATACCTAGAAATTCCCATAATAATTGGACAAGGAAGGAAAGTACTAGAAATTCATACATTGGTCTTGAAAAGGAAATTTCATTTTACAATGATTCACATTTCTTCCTTTGCAATAACCTTTTCCCCATAGACAGTTAAGAAATATTAAAACACACACTCTATTAGAATTAATATCAAGGCCTCAAAGTTATCTAAGCAGTATAGCCTAGAACAACAACAATGCTACCCTTCGAAATGAAGTTTAATTTTCTAAGAGCGAAGGTTGTGCACGTTGACAGCTGCACTCCAATATGCTTAAAAGACATGGTCGAGTGGTTGGCAGTTAGTATACAGTAAAAGATATGATTGACCAGCACCAAAATCTTCTATGAAATAATTTGCTACCTGGTTGATTAACTAATCACATCCATTCTTCATAGGTTGAGTGAAGGAAACCAAAAGAACAATTACCAGAATAAACTATTTCAATGTAAAAGAGGAGAGGTGTTAAAAGAATTGGCAAGACAATAATGGGTGACATTTAACCAGAGGTTAAATTAGGCTTGCTATTTGTTTTTAATAGAACTTTTATTTGCAATGAGACTGAAAAGTACAAAAGCTAAATTTGTTAACAGATATCGTAAAAGAGTATTTTAAATTACCAAGTATAGTCAAGCTATTTATATATAATAGACACTGTTATGAATAGCACTTGTATTCAATATGAGGCCAATAGGCCAGGATATATACATGCACAAGAGGGTACAAAACGAAAGCCTATATAAGGCAATATCTATACAAGGCTAATAATCTCTATGCAAGGCAGCTAGCAATCTCTATACAAGGCTATACTGAGTTTGGACGTAGCGAAGCAAATCGAGATCAGACATGAGAAACTGAGACGTGCCTTCACAAAGGCGATATACAGATAATCATCTCATTAATAATCAAGTTATCAACATATAGAAGAAGAGTACGGCAGACCATGCCCTCACGAACAAAATACCCCAGTGGTGGCTACATATAGACCTCCTCACGCAGCTCACCATTAAAAAAGGTATTTTTAACATCAAGTTGAGATGGACCACTCGCGAATAGAGGCCACAACAAAAAGAGTGAGAACAATGGTCATGTGAGCTACAGGAGAAAAAGTCTCATCATAATTACGACCATACTCATGCTGAAAACCACGTGCCACGAGTCGAGCTTTTATAGCTCTCAAGAGAAATATCAAAACAAGTCTTAAATTTATAGACCCACTTGCACGTAATGGGTGGACACGCGAGAAAGGAGCACAAGATCCCACGGTCGGTAACTAAGGCAAGAAACTCCTCCATCGCATGTCGCCATTCCTAATGAATAACAACGTCTACTAAGAAGAAGTCACGGCAAGAATTGCACCAAAGAAAGCCAAGGCGCCGTAGGCCGAATAGATCGGCGATCGTGAAGAGCATAGCGAGGAAGAGGCATCAAGAAGGTGACTCAGAGGAGAAGATGGCACACTAGAAGAAACCTCAACTCGCGGGCAACGAGTGTAGTATAGAGAATGAGAGGGGGCTATGTTAGGAGAAACCTTAGGAGGCACCGATGGTGAAGAAGACACCAAAGGAGGGACCGATAATGAAGGTGACGCCAATAATTAAAAGGGAAAATGGCAATTAGAGTATCAGGAAAAGTCAGGAAACTAAGAAGGAGGCACCGATGGTGAAGAAGACACCAAAGGAGGGACCGATAATGAAGGTGACGCCAATAGTGAAAAGGGAAAATGGCAACTAGAGTATCGTAAAATGTCAGAAAATAAGCTACCGACAAGATATACCGGAGTGGAAGAATAACGAGGGTAGAAGGACGAGAATCATCACAAGTAACATCCCGAGAGATTCGTGATCCGCCGGCCAACATAATCCTAACAATGATATCCCTTATGCTCAAAGACTAGAGCCTAAAAACACATTCTAACAAACTGAGCGGTTAGCTTGGTGCGTTCACAAGGTGCAAGGAGAACACATCACACACGTCCAAAAAGGAGAAGACCAGAATAATCGAGAGGCATACCACAAAGACGCTTCCACTAGAACCCCACTCAAGAGCGTATACAAATATTAATCAAGTGGCAAGGTGATATAGCCTCAACCCAAAAGTGTGGAACAAAGGAAGCAAGCAAAAGAGCACGAATTGTCTCAAGAAGATAACAACGCTTACGCCACCCACACCATTCGAACATGAGCACCATAACAGAAAATTGAGAAAAAGTGTCTTGCTTAGCAAGAAAAGTACGAACGGCTCTCGACAGATACTCCCCTGCCAAGTCAGCACGAAGAACACGAATATAAAAGTCAAACTGAGTCTGGATCATGGTGGCAAAAGTCTTATAGATAGATAAAACATCACTACAATAAGGCATAAAATATATCCAAATTTGGCGATAGAAATCATCTATAAAAAGAATATAATATTTATGATCTTTTGAAACAAGAAGAGCCAAGCCCAAACATCATAATGAACAAGATCGAAGGGACGCTAGGAAATGACTCATCGAAGGATAGAAGAGTTGTACCGCTATCAAGCTTACAACCCGCACAGTCTAAAGAGGCATCACCATACATATACTAAAAGGCCACGACGAACTAAAGAAGACAAACATAAACCACAAAGATTTCCCAAACGGTGATGCCATTGAGCAAATGACCCGGTGGAAGATGCAACGGAGACAGAGAGACTGGTAGGGGCAGCAGAAGGAAGACAAAGCCACTCAAGCTCCTAGAGACGCTGAGAGTCACGACTAGCAGGGCCGCCAACCGAAACCCTATGCGCGATCTTGAACACAATAAGAGTCAGAATCAAGATAACACAACAGCCATGATCAGTGAGCTGACTAGCAGACATGAGCTGCATGATCAATTTGGAAACATGAGAAACAGTAGGAACATGAAAATAAGAAGAAAAAAGAGTACCTCGTCATGCAACAGAAAAAGAGATACCATCTGTAGTATGAACAATGATAGGAGTTGCAAGAGAACTAATATAATGGAGACTCGTACATCAGATGTCATATGAAAAGAAACACCAGAGTCAAGAATCCATAGTGAGATACCTAAAGAAGGTGTGGAAGGTGATCTTTCACCAGATTATTGAGTAGCAGAACTTATCGGTGCAGAGGCAGCCATGCGACGTAGCAGCGTAAGAATCTCCTATGTAAAGTCAGAACTAGTAGAAGTCCACTGAGAGTTGGCACCCGAGCCTCTAGTGCCCTTGGAAGGGTGACCACCTAAACAAGCAAGATCTTTCTTCTTCCAATAATAGAACTGTTTTACATGTCTATTCTTGTTGCAATAGGTGCAGTGAAGCTCTCCACCCCCAGTAGCTGCCACTGGAATAAGCACTACTGATGGAGTAGTACAAGACCACCAAAACTAAAGGAGATCCTAACAGACCCGCACCACGAAAACGAGTCTACTCAGTACGAATAGCTGTAAGAGCCTCCAATAAGGTCACACACCCACACGTGGATGGCAAGCAAGTAGCTGGTCACGAATCTTCTCAAACTTAGCCCGAAGGCGTGTCAAGAAATCGTTGATGCAGTAAAGCTCTAAATGAGAGTGCTGACGCTGACAGCACTGGCAAGTGCGGCAAGCCTCCGGTCCAAGAGAATCAAGTTGGCACCACACCAAGGACAACTGTGCGTAGAACTTATCCACGATACAATCACCCTATTGCAGCGACTGCTCCTTTCGCACAACAGCAAGGTATAAAGGATTGCTATCAGGCTCATAGCAGTCACGAAGATGTGCCTACATCAAATGTGTGGAAGACAAAGCAACCATGTCTCCAGTGAGATACACCTCCATGATTGCAACCAAAATAGCAGAGGCACGAGCATCCTCATCAATCCATATCTTGTAGGCAGCAAATTGTGTCTGAAAAAACTCCATAGCATCATGATGATAATCAAAAAACTTTTGTCGAGCAGCATTAGTAGCTTCCTTGGGAATAACAGGTGTAGCATGGGAGTAGGATGAGGAGAACAAGATAGCTCGCCAGTAAGAAACTCCCAAAAACGCTCACCACGCATGTGAAGACTTATATGGAGAACCCAATCTCGATAATCGAGACCGTCGAAAATAATCGGCAAACCGAGGAACAAAACAATGCTCAAGGAAGAACCAGAAGATGACAACATTTTTTAAAAAAAATGGAATTTTTTAAGAGAGATCCGTAGCCGAGAGCTCAAGCCGGAGCCGAAGCAGGATTAAATTGGAGCCAAAGCAAGAGCCGAAAGTCGAAATAGAGCCAAAGTTGAAGCTAGATTAAATTGAGAAAACCGACGGATTGAATCCGACCGCCACGGCTTGTGCAGGGCATCGGCCGAAAGCAAATGAAAGCATTAGTTGCGTCTGAAAGGAGCTTCAGCGGGGTGGCAAGGGCGTGTCGCCAAGAAGCTGCCGAGCATCGGCGGCATCGATGAGGAGCCCTAGCAAAGGTTCGAGAGAGCCTCGACTGCACGACGTGGGTCCCGAAAGCAGCGAGGCAATCGGGCGGCGATCTGGGAAGGCGCAGAGGAACGGACGTGTCGGCACAGAATAGGCCGACAGGCAGCTAGGGGAAGCCAATGATGCCTATAATGACTGAGCAGACCGACCGGGCAAAGCGGAGGAGCGGACGACGACCCTAGCAGATTGACCAGAGCAGTGGCAGTGACATCAACAGGATTTGGAAGGAGGGGGATTGGGAGGGCGCAAGTGCAACGCCAATAAAAACCCTAACCCTAAAAACATTGCTCTAATACCATGTTATGAATAGTACTTGTAATATGAGGCCAATAGGCCCGAATATATACATGTACAAGAGAGTACAAAAGGAAAGCCTATATAAGGCAATATCTATATAAGGCTAACGATCTCTATACAAGACAACTAGGATACTGTCTAACAGACACAAGCTATTAAAATAGCTAACTTGCACAAGTGAATCAGTTGACAACTAGTTGTATAAAATAATAAACAAACAATTGTGTACAAAAATGGTGCAAGAACATTAAGATAAGACGAGAAGACACACACAACATAAAGCTCAAAGGCATAACTCATTATGTTTCAATTTTTCATGTTTTGGTATTTGCATAAAGCTCAAAGGCAGAACTCGAGGCCTGATTGGGCCATAACCAACTATGCCGCACTTATTATTAGGCAAAGTGTGGCTTGACATATAAACTGTGGCAACCAAATAGACCGCCACACAATAGTGGCAAATGAGTTTACCACATCTGAGTCATGGGGCCAAGGAAATATGCCAAACCACAACTCTGGATGAACCAAATATGTGCCTAAGGAAGCATGGCAAACCTAAAGTTAGAGGTGGAGATATTAGGCATCCAACCAAACACCTTGTTAATCTTACCAAAGCTACTTCCTTGGCCAACTGATGTGAACAAGCAACCACGAATACAAAATAACTTACTATATGGTTGAAAATTATTTAGCCCCAAAGATCAATACCGCGTTTTCATTCACCATTGGATTCGAATTTTTGACGATGGCTAACTCCAAACCATTTGATGGTGTCCGTTGAGGTTTCTCCTTTGGTGGTTCTTTTCGCGCCTTTTTTGTCAGAGTACCTTTCGGATTCTCAACGGCTGGACGTTTCACCCTATCCTTACCAAACAACTCCAGTAACCTGTCGTAGTGGTCAATGGTCTTCGTCATCCATCTCTTGGCTCCCGGTTTTCTCTACAAGATCAAGGAAAAGAGTTTTACATCAGCTCAGGAACTTTCCACATCTATGCTTGATTGATAGCAGTAGCACACAGACCTCAATGAACTCACTCCAAACATGTGGCTCAGCTTGGAACTTCTTGGTCACCGCGCTCCACTTAATCCCGCTCTCCTTATCAAAGAGGTTCTCGCATTCATGGAAGTTATCCTTGATAGATTTCAGGCGATTCTTGATGTTGGACCGGTCGATCGTCACCCCGAACCTCTCGCCAACTCCGTTGATGACGTTATCGAAGGCGACAGTCAGGAACCTGCCCTCGCTCCTGTTCCCGATGGCCTGCTGGTGCAGCAGCGCTTCGATGAGGTACTCGTTCATCTTCTCGGACCACATCACCATTTCCCTCCCGGGCGGCCTGGGGCCTCCCCCATTGCTGCTGCTGGCTCTTGGGCCGGAGCTCCACTGGTTCTTGGAATTCTTGACCATCTCCCAGCTTCACGGGACCCCCAAAGATCCCTCCCACGCGCGGCGCAGCCGCCTACTCCACTCTACGGTATACGGGCAGCAAACACGCAAGAACCAAGAACCAGATGGAATTGAAACCTCTCCTCCTTCCTCCGGTCGATCGATGCATCAATCCACCTAGGGTTACCTACCAAGAAGCGAAATGCCAAGTCCGGATCTGAGGTTGTGAATCGCGAGGAGGAGGAAGAGATGGGGCTCGTGTGATCTTACCAGCGGAGGGAAGAAGAACGAAGAGCTGGGGAGGGAGGGGAACGGGAAGCGAAGAGGCAGGGGCAGTGAAAACTATCGAGAGCGCCCGGGTTTCCTCGCCTAGCCTTGCATACCGTATGCCGTATGTATATACAGCGTTTGTGCACCGTATGTATATACAGCGTTTATGCACGGTTAAAAAGGACACGAGTTAATGCTGACGTGCCTCCGTGGACTTTGGCTGGGCTTGGTCTGCCATGTCACAATCCAGGTGGCACAGGGAGTCCGCCACGTGTGTGACAGATAGAGGTTCGCCTCTAAGGAAGATCAAATCGGGCAGGGACATGTAAGACATATGACATATGAGGATTACCTGGCACCAAATATGGTGCAGGAAGCCAGGAAACTTTGCACTTAAACCTTTCCTAAATAAAGAAGTTAGGGGAGAACTAGCAGCCGGACGTCCAATCTTAATATGTTATGTCGGATGCTCAGTGCAATATTTTTTTCCAACGTCTGTAACATTTTTTTCAACGTGTGCAATATTTTTTTTGCGCGCACGTTTTTACTTTATCGAAGGAAAATGTTTCACACGTAGGAAAAAATATTGTAGCGATCTGAATCGACATTTCTATTGTTATCGAAGGAAAATGTTTCACGCGTAGGAAAAAATGTTGCAGCGCCCGGAAAAATGAACGTCCGGCTCCTAACAATTTCGAAGAAGTAAACATATTGTATATGCAATGTCCTGAATTACTATAGAAAACAATATTGCCATGAATTCCAATTGGGCCACCTCGGCACCTCACCATAAATTTAGATCTAACCAAGGGCTAATCATTATGAAGAGCAAAAGTGCTTGAAGTTTTTTTTTCTAAAAGAGTGCTTTAAAAATTTAGTTGTCACTTAATAGCATAGTTAGATAAATTGAAATATTCACACGTAACAAATGACAAATCGTGAATAGTCATGTTTAATGGAGGGTTAAAAGCCAAAAGTTGCTCTAACAGCTAAATCCAACGGCTAAACAAATCATCAACCATGTATACTTAACCATCTCGTGACTAGGTATGTCTTCCTCTTATCTTTCCTACTCCTTGCAAGTGGCAAGACTTCCCGCCACAAGGCGCAAGCATCTAGCCTATGAGGAGGAATACACCACTTTGGCAAATATGGTATAATTTAGGATAACCTACATTGAGGAGAGTTATGTTTTTCCTTTTTGTTATATAAAAGTTGTCGTAGTGTGATGAGTGAGGAATCCAACAGCTAAACAAATCATCAACCATGTCTACTTCACCATCTCATGAATAGGTATGTCTTCCTCTTATCTTCCCTACTCCTTATGCAAGTGGCAAGACTTCCTGCCACAAGGCACGACCATTCAACCTATGAGGAGGAATACACCACTTTAGCAAATATGGTATAATTTAGGATAACCTACATTGAGGACAGTAATGTTTTTTTCTTTTGTTATATAAAGGTTGTTTAGTGTGGTGAGTGAGGTATTGTATTACTCATATCAGGATTTATTGTCTGACTTTTCCTGATTACAAAGTCGATTAATGAACATCAAACACACATATGCATGAGTGCGCCCTTTTTTAAAAAATCATCAACCATGTCTACTTAACCATCTCGTGAATAGACATGTCTTCCTCTTATCTTCCCTACCGAAGGAACAAGTTGGCATAGAGGGGGGGGTGAATAGGCAACTTTTCAAATTTTTATTATTTAGGTTTAGTGCAACTATCAAGTTTCAACAACTAAGTTATCAGAAGCAAGATGTAGGAATGAAATAAGCAGAATATCAGAAAAGCAATCACAAATAATGATAATGCTAGAAAGTAAACGAGAGACTCAAGAATTTTATCCCGTGGATCAGAGCCTGACTCCTAATCCACGTTGGAGCACTTCTTCTAGAAGTATAGCTCCCCCACAAGCTAGTCGCAGTAGCTTTGGGTCTTCACTATGGCAACTCTTTCATCACTCCAGTAAAGTGAGTTCCAAACCTCTCACAGTAAGGTGGCCTTCCACAATCTTCTTTGGACAGGTCACACCCTCACAGCCTCCAAGCCGTCTAGGATCACAAAGACCCAAGAGTAATAGACCCTGCTCAAACCATGTCTCTTGGTTTACTCACAACAAAGACAACTAGACCTAAGCTTGGAGCTAAAAACTTAAGACAAAGGAAGTTTTTGAGTGTTTAGAGTGAAGCTCACCTTTGAAGGAATGAATGCTCAAAGGATGCTAAGATGTCAAGGAGATCAAAAGTTATCCGTAGATGGCTCAGAAATGCTTATATAGACATTTAGACAGAAAATAGCCGTTACACCTACCACTGTGACCGTTGCAACGTGTCAGAGTGTCAAAATTCAGCTTAACACGTTTGCCATGGACTTAGTGAAATAAGCTAGCGATATTGATCCTATGTACCACGGACCAAATTTGCAAGTTTACGCCGGACAAAATATTTTTGTCCGTCGTACATAGGAAATTTGACTGATTTTGGTCCGGCAAAGAAATATGAATTCAATATGTGCGCCGGACAAAAATATTTGGTCCGTCGTAGATGGGATTTACAGAATCAAGAATAAAGAGACCTTTTGACCGAGAAAAAGGGTTCAACCGAGAGAATTACTTTAGCGCCGGACAGAACTCGGTGAGTGCGAAATTTTGTCCGGCGTTAATGGTGAGTGTTTGGTTAGAGAATTCTTCAAGGAATTTTCACCACGGACTGAATATAGATAGGGTCCAGTGAGGATATAAGGTATTTTATCAAGTATCCAGGACTGAAAAATTTTGTCCGTCGTAGATGGGCTTTCAAAGAAATCACTCTTGTGGACTTTATAAGACAAGGAAAGATTAACCAAGCGTAATGCAATTGCGATGGATTAAACTTAGAGAAAGCAAAAATTAGTCCGGTGTGAATGTGAAACACTCGGTCAAGGTGAGGGTTTTGAGCTAAGGTTACTCCGAATTTAAAAGAGCTACAACAAATATGAATCCGGGGAAATATTTAGGTTGACTGAGGAATTTTTTGATTAAAGAAGAGATAGTCTTTAACTCCAAGCAGTTCTAAGTTGTCTTAGCATTATGAACCAATTAACTGGTTTGAGCACAGTCCCCCTTTATAGTACGGCCAAACAAATAAAAATAACCTAGCTACTTGGCTTGAATCTCCTCCCAAGCCAGAAACTAGTAACAAGAGACCTTAGCCTCGTCATTTTATTAGACTTCTTGATGCTTCACTTAATATTCTTCATAACTCAGACATTATTGACTTAGTCATCAATACCAAAACCATATTAATAACATGAAGTAATTGATTAGGGGGCCTAGATGCTATCACCTACTCCTTGCAAAGTGGCAAGACTTCCGGACACAAGGCGCAAGCACCTAGCCTATGAGGAGTAATACACCACTTAGGCAAATATGGTATAATTTAGGATAGTGTTTTCCCTTTTTGTTATATAAAAGTTGTTGTAGTTTGGCGAGCGAGGTATTATATTATTCATATCATGTTTTATTATCTAACTTTTCTCAATTGCAAGGTCGATACATGCACATCAAACACACATATGCACAAGTGCGCCCTTTTAGTGTATCCTACAATATCTTAAATGGTTTTCAACCATAGATACACTTATGTATGTAGTCTCTAGTGTTTCATGTTTATTCCTACCTATGTGT
The DNA here is from genome assembly GCA_036346375.1 of Guadua angustifolia. Lineage (NCBI taxonomy): Eukaryota > Viridiplantae > Streptophyta > Magnoliopsida > Poales > Poaceae > Guadua > Guadua angustifolia. The sequence goes on along the minus strand of CM070504.1, from coordinate 76,185,508 downwards.
CGGGACCCGAATATGCAAATCCGGACCCTCTGTGTATACTGCACTAGTCCAGATCACGCTTAGTGCACACAAAGCTCAACATTAGTGAATATCTCAATCATACATAGCGGAAATAAGATAAAGGAAAATATCATGTGCAATCAGACATGTTGGTGTTTGGTCATGTAACTAACAAAGTTTCAAAAATTCTGAAATCATGGACGTATCTCAAACTTCCACATATAAAATTTTATGATCAAATTCATCTTGTGCTAAGAGTAATAAAAAAACAAACTTGATCATGAACAGGAATAGTTCCTGTTCATGATCAATTTTGTTTTTTTTGTAACTTCTAGCACAGGACGAATTTGATCATAAAATTTTATATGTAGATGGGGTAAGCTAAGATGTACATCCATGATTTTTTTCAGAATTTTTTGAAACTTTTGTTAGTTGGGTTGCACCAAGATTGCACCAAATGTCTAGTTGCACCAGATATGTTCCCTAAGATAAAATACATTATATATTAAATATTAATAGTTGAATGATCTTATGGTCAACTTACTTAACAATGCCTCACAAGGCTGAAAGACAAATTGAACTGCAGCGGAAATGAAGACGAGATAACCCTCAAGATACCACACGAATCGACAAGGCTCGCACTATAAACATTCGCTCTTCATGGTACACCTTCTTCAAAGACCGATGATGTTGTAGGCAAGGGTGAGTACATAAAGCACTCAACAAGTTGTGCAAGTAATGCAATTCTATCATAACTATATGCAACGCTTATTCCAAAGGAAGGCTAAGAGGTTCATTTGCAGTAAAGCAGCATTTATGAACAAGTACAGTATATAGATTGAAAAGACAGTAAAACAAATAACAGTAATAAATAGATTCAGCATTTCTCAAGTAAACCAAGTTTCCAATCCTAAGTCAACCTCCCATGGCAACCTGCCATCCATCCCAAGTTTTATTTTGCAAAAGTTTAAACCCTTGACTGTAATCCCCGAGCATTGCTCAATACCGTGAGCACGGCTATCCGAATAGATTTTACACTCTACAGAGGTTATGCACTTTACCCACACGACATGATAATCTCTTTTGTGCATGGCCATTAGCACACTTCTTTTGGTGTGCCGGCAGAGAATCATGACAAAGCCTTTACAATGCATCATCTTAACCCAAGATTACCCGCCGAGGTTTCAACACCGTGGGACTGGTTACTACATCCAGGGGCCCTCTTGCGCCATGTGAGCCACCCCGAGCGTGGATCGTTACCACAACCCGGTCTCACGCCATCACGATAGTACTAAAGTTAAGACTTTGCAAATTAGTCACTAGGTCGCCCCATAATGTATATGTGGTTGTATGATCGACTCAGTCAAAGGCTCAAAGGTGTCCTTAGGGTTGATCAAAGCAAGACATACACATACCCTCTCGCCCATCGGCCCACCTCGCATAACGCCTTGCCACTTGCTCGATCTAAAATCATAACCACCCCAGCTGATTACCAAGCACCATGTGCCATCAACAATTCAATATCGCTATGTGACATCCATTGCCACCACAACTCAATCTCATCGTGTGACCACACATGACACACAAATTCATAACATTATTCCATGTTCCATTAGTCAAGATTATTTATCCAAGATTCAAGTACATGTGATGACGTGGCATGGCTAAGCAATTCTAATTCGATCTAACCATACATGTTGATTTCATTATTAACCAACTATAGTGAACCAACCTAGGGCGACAATAGATCATGGCATACAAATGACAAGGTAGGGTATAATTCAAAGGGTCCATTAGCTAATCCCAAATTTATGTTGAAATCATTTATACACATAAAATAACATGCAATAGAGTAAATCAAAATAGCAACTAATCTAGCTATGGGTGCAACATGATCAAAGAACAACTTGCCTTGCTTAAGCTCCTGGTCTTGGTCTGAATATAATTCTTGAGTTGCAAATTCCTCCTCCGAAGCCTCGCACAATTTAACGTCTACGCGAATCGAGAAGAAATAGCAAATAAACACCAAAACCAAATAACAAATAGACTCAAAAATTCAAATAAAAATCACCATTGGATAGATCTCAATTTTACAAATTTTTAGGAATTTGAATCACCTCAATCGGAGTTCGTATGCAAAAGTTATAGCCTTTAGAAGTTTAATTAATTCTGAAATTAGAAATTCTAATTCTCCCAAATTATTTTTATAAAGAAAAACCGAATTTTCCCACCTCGGGCTGTACGGACGACACGTGGCAATATCTAGACCGATGAAAACCGATCCAATGATTCCTCTTGAAGCACCGACGTGGCGACACCATAGCCATCCGATCTAGAACCGACGGCCAATTCTTACCCGTGCGGTTTACTATGCATTTAAATGACGTGGCCCAATCCCTACCGTCCACTGAAGATCGAACGGCCAACGTTTTAATCGAAGCGCTTACCTTCCCAAGTGACGGGCGAACTCGCGGTCCGATGTCGATCCAATCGGCTGAGGCTCTCGCGACGGTGATGGCAATGCGGCAGCAGCCTTGCCGGACTCGGGGACGACGACTCCTCCAACGGCGTTCCGGTGCTCTCCGGTGACCACTAAGCGGCGGAGCGGGTGCGGCACAAGACGACGAATCCGGATCTGGCTTCAACACGGCGGAAGAGACTCCCGACGGCGATGAAACGCGGCGATGAACGTCTCGGCACTCCAGCGAGCTTGCGCAGCTTCCTTGACGCACATCCGGCGATGAAACTTTGGTAGAGATGCGCGGCGAGACACGGGGAACATTGGACGGGGTGCAGCCGCACTTAAATACCCTCGACGCGACACGTACGGGCGCTGGACTCCACGGCGGTGGCGGAAACTTTCCAAACTCGGACTCCATCGGCGGCTCGGAGAAGAACTCTTCCCCACCGTTCGATTAGTCCTCAACGGTCCAGATTCATAGCGATGTGGCACCATCCGCCCCGGTCACAAAATCAACAATGAGATTTATTAACGGCGTTCAGAAGCGATAATCACGAAGCGCCCATCCACGATCCAACGGCTAGAGCTTCTAGGTTTTGATACGCCCGATAAACGCCGTCCGTCCGATGCTCATCCGACAAAGACGAAGGCTTTAGGGTTTTTTATATATCGCGGTGAATCCGGATGGTTGGATCGAAATCAACGCCGAGAGCAACCCTTCCTAAGGCGTGTCGGACAAGACAAAGATATGGTCTAGGCCCATTACTATTCATATGAGTTTTCTCGATTTTCCCTTTTAAAATAATTACAGAAATTAATTTGATTTATTATAGGCAATAAGGATACTCTAAAAATTCCAAGAAAAATCTCAAAAATACTTTGAGACATTCTGGACTTAAATAAAATATTTTTGGTAAAACTTTATTTTAAACTTTTCTTTTATAATTATTTCTTGACAAATGACAATATATTTTAATTTGAAATATTTCAAATAAATCTCGTAAAATCCAAATGAATCCGAAAATTCTCAAAATTCACAAATGACACTAAGACATTATTAACTAATTCAAGAAGTTAAAAATTGGGATGTTACAAACATCCTCCTTAACGGAATCTCGACCCCGAGATTTAGGGCTAACTAGGGAATAGGTTTGGAAATTCTGCCTCCAAATCTTCCTCACGCTCCCAGGTTGCTTCATTTTCAGAATGATTACTCCATTGAACTCTATGAAGGCGAGTAAACTTATTTCTGGTCCTACGCTCCATTACATCCAGAATCTTAATAGGTCGCTTTATAAGTTAGATCCTTCGCAACTCGATTGCTTCTAACGCTGCTCGCTTTCATCGGCACTCGAGACATTTCTTAAGCTGAGACACATGGAACACATCATGGACTCCTGCTAAAGACTGTGGCAACTCCAACTGACATGCAACCTCTCCTCGGCGGCTTAGATCTTGAATGGCCCAACATACCTAGGTGCAAGTTTTCCTTTGACGTTGAACCTTTTTACACCTTTCAAGGGAGTGACTTTGAGATATACGAAATCGTTGGGTTCGAAACTCAACTCTCGCCGACGATTGTCAGCATAGCTCTTTTGCCTTGACTGTGTTGTTCTCAATCTTTCCCTGATCATGGCAATCGGTTTCACCTTTCCCCGAGAATCTCGGCCCAATATCAACATTCTCCCGTTTCGCTCCAATTCAACGGGGTACGATAGGCACGACCCTATAAGGTTTTAAATGGTGACATCTGCAACTAGCCTAGTAGTTATGGTTATAACTGAGCTTTGCATATGACAACATGGCGTAAGCTATCACACAAGTTCTCAAGATATCTTCCAAATTTGATTAACTATTTCGCTTGACTATCTGTCTCGATCCGTCCCAATCTTCTTGGGCATACCATGCAAACACATAATCCTTGATATGTACAAATTTTGCTAATCGGTCTCCTAAATAGATCGTCTTTATCGACGGCGAGCAACTTGGGTCAATCAATCAATGATGATTCCTCCGACCAGATCCTTTATGGTTAATTCATACTAGGATCCTTTTAATGATTTGCCTCCCATTTTCACTCGTGGATCTATAATGAGTGCAACGAACTTTTAGGTCTCTATTGCATTACCATTATTTTCTCGACACTCATCACATCGAGTATCATATCCAATAGCTTTGCGCTTCTCCTTAGGCTATCAAACTTTTCTTTAGACCTTAATACATTCTCGCACTTTCGGATGAACTGACACTTAGAATCATGGGCTTCCTTAAGTATCATCTACTTAAGATCTTCCTATCTCAAGCACACCTGGTTCGACCTTAACTCCTTATGATATCCTAATCACTCAAAATTTTGTTTCTTGGCTAAGTCTTCCTTTCCTTGACTTGATTTTGTACTTCATCACCCTTCATCTTTTGTGATCTAATCTTCTAATGTTGGTCTTATTTTCCGTAACTATGAAACTTTATCGAACATCTCCGATTGCGCCTCTCAATTCTTTTGCATAACCCTACTTGACCGCTTATTATCACCTATTAGCACCGTGGCCTCATAACTCAAACGCCGACACCACAAGGACCTTACTAGAATGCCTATGGATTCTGACACTATAATCTTTGATCATTTCCCGCCATTATCTTCATTCCGTATTAATGTCTGACTGGGTAAATATATAATTTAGACTCTTGTGATTCCCATCTATTTTCATTGAGATTGTGACACCATATTTCCAAATCGTGCACTACGATAGCTAACTCCAAGTCATGCATAGAGCAATTCTCCTCATGCTGTCTCCATTGCACCATTGCATAGGAAATAACCTTGCCGTTTTGCGTCGACTCGCATCATGTCTAGAAACATCACCATATATGTTGAAACTACCTCTCACTGCTGGTAATACTAACATAGGTGTTGATGTTTAACCGCTTCTTCAACTTTCGAAAACTATTTTCACACTCTGGCGTCTATGCAACCTTTTCTCTTCAACAATCATATAAGAGGTCTAGCTGTTGTCGGAAACCCTTCTATGAACTAGCGATAATGTCTTGCCATTCCTAGGACTTCAACTCTAAGTAACGAACTTTGGTTGCTCCCAATGTAACACAACTTCTACATTGCTTGGTTTAACAGTAACTCCTTTAGCAGTCTTTATATGACCACAGAATTCGACCTTTTTCTTCCAGGAATCACACCTGTTGAACTTAGCATACGACGGCTGCTCTCGCAAAAACTCATTCCTAGGTTCTTAGTCATCATGTTCATGAAGTATGCGGGGGCATTGGTCAATCCAGGAGATATGGCCAAAACTTATGCTATCCATATCGTGTAGAGAACGCAATTCTAGAAACATCCTTCACATGACTCCTCAATTGGCGATGGCCTAAGCGAAGTTTCATCCCAGAGGTATTTCAACTCTCTTCTCAACTGCCCAAACATGTTATCGATCCTAACATTAGGTACTTGTTTCCGATCTTTTCTTCCTTTAGAGCACGATTCAGTGCACTTTCCTGATCTTCCATTTTCCTTTTGATAAACAAGAGCTCCCATGGTGACACACCTAGTTTTCTCAAAACTCTTCCTTTTAATTCCTCGATATGCTTTTCCATTTTTCACTAATTCCGTAGTAGGCATCTAACATGGTCTTCTTGCTATTGGTGCTGTACCAGACACTAATTCGCTCATGAACTTGATCTTCCGATATGATGGCATACTAGACAATTTCTTGGAAAATATATCAATGCATTCTCCGGCAACTGACGCATCGCCTAATTGGCAAATTCACACTATTATCCATCAGTTTGCTAATATGAACTGTCATCACTTAAAATTTCCCGCTCTTTTTTTTCAGGGTTTTAAATCGATATACTCTTCACCAAAATAGCCTTATGTTTGAGCATCTAACTAATTTCAAGAATAACCTAAATAGCCAACACAATATGATTTGCTTGGAACTCTACTTTCTCAACGAGCACTGAACTCTCAACATCCTGTTTAAATCTAGCACAACTGGCACTTACTGACAATGACAAATCCTCTGGTTAACAAGATTAGGCTGGGTACCACTGAACTAGCCACTATTTCTCAAGCATCCTTTTCAGGTGAACCGTAAACACAAGAATACTCTTATAGAAACATCTAGTCAGCATTTTACATGATTGCTTTTCATTCCACTCCTTCGTGTACCAATGTATCAACCATTTCTGCTTTATTTCTTTCGACAAGGAACCTTTTACATGGACTTCATTACTAATTTCCTTTCTCTACAAGTAGGGTTACGATATTGCACTAAGTAAAATCATGACTCCTGACTTTCTTGATTTAGCATTGGCGCTGGGGCTTCGATAGGGACAGAGTTGAAATTGACTTGAACCAACGCTATTGCTTCCCTTTGAGGGCATTTATTGGCAAAATACTCAGGTTGGTGGCAAATACAGCAGAGTCTAGGGTGAACTTTCTTTCTTGAGCATCCAATGATTGGAAAAGTATCTTTACCTAGACGCCTTTTCTTCAATTGGTTTTCTTGGCAAATTTCTCTTGCAACTTCACCGCTCACTTTTGGCGTTATGTACCGAACTGAGGTAGCTTCTGGTATATCCACGACTGTAGGAAATATTTGTCTTTTCTGTGGACATCGATTAGCATAATGGCCTTTTCGGCGACAGTTGTAGCACTCAATGCTATTCTTCCTATGATTCATTACTTCCTGATTCGCAACACATCCCCTAGTAAAACGATCTTCTTCACCATGCAAGGGACCTACTGTGGGTGATGGACACTCATTGCTTTCCTGATTAGGGTCGACAGGTTCAGGAGGGTGCATTTTTAATTCTCCAAACGACGTCTCCTGTGCAACTAACTTTCCCCTCCTTATTGATAATTCTCGAGCAACTAGGGTCCGTAGATTCTTCCATTGACGTTGGATCACGGCAGTAACTAACGGATCCAGGGGACACTGAGGTGGGCAATGGTCTCGTCCTTCACAAAAGTAACATGTGATGTCACTCATAGGACATTCTCCAGGAGAATGGTTTCCTTCACAACTGGAGCAATTGATCGCATGCTCGTCAGCGGTATGTCCTATTTCTCCACAGCGAATGCACGCACGATCTTCTAAATTGTTTGGTGGATAGCACTTCATAGAACAATGTCTAGATTTTGAACAAGGTGCAGGGGTGGTGTTCCTGAGAACGTTGGCGGACGAGTCCTTATGAATTCTTAACTCAACACAGGGAACACGGATAACAGTTCGAGACGCTTTGCTGACATCAGCTTGATTGGTCATATTTCAATTTGTTTCGTCATTGCTTGCATCAACCGAGTCTCGAGCGGTCAAAAACTCTTTAAAACTCACAGATCTATCTCAGAGTGACTACCAAGAACTAATCCATCATTGGAGTTCCCATCGAAATGGTCTTAACTTCCACTAGCTCCATTGCTATCACTATTCTGAACCATCTGCTTGATTACCTCACAAGGGTTAGGAAAGAGAAAAATAGCATAGGTAAGAAGCAAGAATCCTAACACAGGGGAGATAGGTTTATCCCAATAACTTTAAGCAATTAATATTAATAACTTGGTATGGTTGCTTATATAAGCCTAAAAGCTTTGCTGCACATACTACACACCCAGCAATCAAGAAGAACCAATTCAACCTAAATACACAAAACTACCGTCTACATGGGCGACACTCCTATCTTAGGAAACGCGACTCCCACACATGAGTCTCAACTGGCTACTTGAAGCACCGAGTCTTCTAGCTCTTAGTACACTTCATTGATCCGCTCCTCCATGAGCTTGATGATTCCTTCCATCATGATCATTACGGTAGCAGCAGGTACTTGATGCCATCTCCTAAAGTGTGGTATATCATTTTCTACTCAAGATAACTCAGGTAAGATTCTAACTCGATTCAGCAGAGGTAAGAGAAAGAGATTTCAGCAAGGGACGAGAAAGAAATTTTTGGTAAGGACAGAAGTAGAAGAATGGGATAAGTCAAGAACACATTATTCTTCTAGGTTAGGTCTTTTACTTTAGAAAATAATTTTGAAGGACCTATAGAGATGACCAACTATCTAGGGGCAAGACCTACAGTCAGTATGACTCTGATACCATCTCTGTCGGGACCCGAATATGCAAATCCGGACCCTCTGTGTATACTGCACTAGTCCAGGATCACGCTAGTGCACACAGGCTCAACATTAGTGAATATCTCAATCATACATAGCGGAAATAAGATAAAATACATTATATATTAAATATTAATAGTTGAATGGCCTTATGGTCAACTTACTTAACAATGCCTCACAAGGCCGAACAATAAATTGAACTGCAGCGGAAATGAAGACGTAGATAACTCCTCAAGATACCACAGTAACCGACAAGGCTCGCACCCTAAACATTCGCTCTTCATGGTACACCTTCTTCAAAGACTGATGATGTTGTAGGCAAGGGTGAGTACATAAAGCACTCAACAAGTTGTGCATGTAATGCAATTCTATCATAACTATATGCAACGCTTATTCCAAAGGAAGGCTAAGAGGTTCATTTGCAAAGAAAGCAAAGACTTATGAACAAGTACAAGATATAGATTGAAAAGACAAGAAACAAATAACAAGAATAAATAGATTCAAGATTTCTCAAGTAAACCAAGTTTCCAATCCTAAGTCAACCTCCCATGGCAACCTCGCTATCCATCCCAAGTTTTATTTTGCAAAAGTTTAAACCCTTGACTGTAATCCCCGAGCATTGCTCAATACCATGAGCACGGCTATCCGAATAGATTGTACACTCTGCAGAGGTTATGCACTTTACCCACACGACATGATAATCTCTTTTGTGCTCGCCATTAGCACACTTCCTTTGGTGTGCTTACAGAGAATCATGACAAAGCCTTTACAATGCATCATCTTAACCCAAGATTACCCACGAGGTTTCAACACCGGTGGGATTGGTTACTACATCCGGGCCCCCTCTTGCGCCATGTGAGCCACCCCGAGCGTGGATCGTTACTACAACCCGGTCTCACGCCATCACGATAGTACTAAAGCTAAGACTTTGCAAATTAGTCACTAGGTCGCCCCATAACGTACATGTGGTTGCATGATCGACTCAGTCAAAGGCTCGCAAGGTGTCCTTAGGGTTTATCAAAGCAAGACATACACATAACCTCTCGCCCATCGGCCCACCTCGCATAACGCCCTTGCCACTTGCTCGATCTAAAATCATAACCACCCCGCTTGATTACCAAGCACCACGTGCCATCAATAATTCAATATCGCTATGTGACATCCATTGCCACCACAACTCAATCTCATTGTGTGACCACACATGACACACAAATTCATAACATTGTTCCATGTTCCATTAGTCAAGATTATTTATCCAAGATTCAAGTACATGTGATGACGTGGCATGGCTAAGCAATTCTAATTCGATCTAACCATCCATGTTGATTTCATTATTAACCAACTATAGTGAACCAACCTAGGGCGACAATAGATCATGGCATACAAATGACAAGGTAGGGTATAATTCAAAGGGCCCATTAGCTAATCCCAAATTTATGTTGAAATCATTTATACACATAAAATAACATGCAATAGAATAAATCAAAATAGCAACTAATCTAGCTATGGGTGCAACATGATCAAAGAACAACTTGCCTTGCTTAAGCTCCTGGTCTTGGTCTGAATATAATTCTTGAGTTGCAAATTCCTCCTCCGAAGCCTCGCACAATTTAACGTCTACGCGAATCGAGAAGAAATAGCAAATAAACACCAAAACCAAATAACAAATAGACTCAAAAATTCAAATAAAAATCACCATTGGATAGATCTTAATTTTACAAATTTTTAGGAATTTGAATCACCTCAATCGGAGTTCGTATGCAAAAGTTATAGCCTTTAGAAGTTTAATTAATTCTGAAATTAGAAATTCTAATTCTCCCGAATTATTTTTATAAAGAAAAACCGAATTTTCCCGCCCCGGGCTGTACGGACGACACGTGGCGATATCTAGACCGATGAAAACCGATCCAATGATTCCTCTTGAAGCACCGACGCATGCGACACCATAGCCATCCGATCCAGAACCGACGGCCAATTCTTACCCGCGGCGATCGCATTTAAATGATGTGGCCCAATCCCTACCGCCCATCGAAGATCGAACGCCAACGTTTTAATCAAGCGCTTACCTTCCCAAGTGACGTGGCGAACTCGCGGTCCGATGCCGATCCAACGGCTGAGGCTCGCGACGGTGATGGCAATGCAAGCAAGCAATTTTGCCGGACTTCGACGACGACTCTCCAACGACGTTCGGTGCTCTCCGGTGACCACTAAGCGGCGGAGCGGGTGCGACAAGACGCATTTAATCCGGATCTCGCTTCAACACGGCGGAAGAGACTCGACGGCGATGAACGCGGCGATGAACGCCTCGGCACTCCAGCCGAGCTTATGCAGCCTTCGACGACGACATCCGCCGATGAAACTTTGGTAGAGATGCGCGGCGAGACACGGGGAACATTGGACGGGGTGCAGCCGCACTTAAATACCCTCGACGCGACACGTACGGGCGCTGGACTCCACGGCGGCGGCGGAAACTTTCCAAACTCGGACTCCATCGACGGCTCGGAGAAGAACTCCTCCCCACAGTTCGATCAGTCCTCAACGGTCCAGATTCATAGCGACGTGGCACCATCCGCCCCGGTCACAAAATCAACGGCGGGGATTTATTAACGTCGTTTACTGTAGCGGATAATCACAAGCGTCCATCCACGATCCAACGGCTAGAGCTTCTAGGGTTTTGATACGCCCCGATAAACGTCGTCCGTCCGATGCTCATCCGACGACACGAAGGCTTTAGGGTTTCCTTATATACGCGGGTGAATCCGGATGATTGATCGAACCAACTACGAGAGCAACCCTTCCTAAGGCAGGCGACGCCAAGACAAGATATGGGCTAGGCCCATTACTATTCGTATGAGTTTTCTCGATTTTCCTTTTAAAATAATTGCAGAAATTAATTTGATTTATTATAGATAATAAGAATACTCTAAAAATTCCAAGAAAAATCTCAAAAATACTTTGAGACATTCTGGACTTAAATAAAATATTTTTGGTAAAACTTTATTTTAAACTTTTCTTTTTATAATTATTTCTTGACAAATGACAATATATTTTAATTTGAAATATTTCAAATAAATCTCGAAAATCCAAATGAATCCAGAAAATTCTCAAAATTCACAAATGACACTAAGACATTATTAACTAATTCAAGAAGCCAAAAATTGGGATGTTACACTATGGAACCGTCATGTGCATACCGGCAAATATATTTGTTGTTAAGGAGATTTGAGGTTGGTAGCCCTCCCGCCAATACTTCCTTAACAATTCCACCTTAAGTAATCTGTTACTTCCTCTGTTTCTAGATACATGTCATCCTAGCTTTCAAATTTTATTTCTAAACACATATCATTCTACAATTTCATGCTAAATTTTTACCATTTTTTCCTTGTATACCCTTCATCGGACCTTAGAGAAATTCCCTCGAACTCTTTGTGTATATTGTACTAGTCTAAAAAAAGCTAGTACACAATAAACAAAACTGACACCACAACATATCAAATGAAATCTATTTATTCAATTATCAGAGTTTTACAAATATAAATGGCTCACAGGCCAACTGAAATATAGCAACGAAAAGCAAAAAAGTAGTAAAGCCTAGCAAATCTACCACAGGCAATCGACTGAGGCAACAGCCTAGTCATCAAGATCCCTACCACTAAAGAAGTACTCCTCCTCTAAAAACAATAGATATAGCAAGGTGAATACAAAAAATACTCGCAAGTCACACATGAAATGTAGTATTAATGTTGGTGTAACAAAGGCAAGCATATTATGGTTTGTTTGAGCATAAAACAACTTTTCAATTATAATAAGTAATTTCAAATGCATAATTTATATCATAACTAAGTTTTAACTAAAGTTTCATCACTGGATCCATCCCTGGAGTTTCATTCCAAATTTTCCAAATGGAGCCCCTTCCATCTACAAACTATTTTTCTGAAAACACTTCTCAAAAAACGAAATCTAATCCACAAGGAAGGTTTGCTAGGCATGCCCATGACCGCGGGCTTAGCTAATCCCTCAGTTTTATACTCTGTAGAGGTTGTATAACTTTACCCACAAGACATGATCATCTCATGTTGCCAATCTATTAACACACTTTCTTTGATGTTCGGTAGAGAGATTATGATAAGACCTTTACAATGCACTATTCCAAGCAGTCATGCCCGCTAAAGTTCCACTGCTGAAAGGGTTGAACTACCCTGGTCAGAAACCCCATCTTGCTACATGTGAGAATCTGAACTAAGACTAGCATTCAACCAGATGGCATAACCAACATTGAAACGTTACAAATTAGGTCTATCCCATACCATACTTGTAGTAGTATGGTTAGGCTTTACAATCGTTCCTTATAGACAAGTCCATCATTGACTAGATGAGCTTATCACAAACCCAGAACCATGACGAAGCCACCTGACAACTATTCTCGCCCAGTATAAATCTCATTTTTCACTTTATTTTGAATAATATCACTTTTCATAATATTACATAGCACATCAATACCAAAGAATAATTATATTTCAAAAGAAATCTCTATTTGTCTTAAATTCTCAAGTCCTAAATTCAAGTCTAAGTATGTATAAGCCATTTACTATATAACTGTAACATATCAATTTTTGGAACATTTGGATTTAATATGGATTTCCTGAATTTACTAGATCTTTTAGAATTTATTTGCATTTGCTTATTATTTTTGAATATGGATGTCGGTGTACTTTGCACCGGGGTACCCTCTCCACCGCAGAAGTTGTAGGCCCAAAAAGCGCTGCTCAAAGATGGCCCCTCGGCAGTGGGGATAAGATACCGCTCACCCGGCAAGCGCTCACAGGGCCTCGGGCGAGCAAAGGGGATTACGCCACGGGCGAGCAGAAGTTTATGTGGCGCTCGGCGGCAGTGGGCATCAAGCCTCGCCACGGGCGAGGAGCCCGCTGGCCCCTTGAAGAGCAGGTGGGATTCCGCCACGGGCGAAGCGTTCATGGGCCTCTGGCGAAGCAGTGGGGTTAGATACCGCGCCACGGGCGAAGGCGGCAGAGGAGGCGGCTTCGCAAGTGTCGGCGTTTGGCCCCTTTGTCGCCGCGAGACAACCAAAGGAATGAGGAGAAGGCCAAGTTCTCCTTCCTCTCGACGCTCTCAACGGTCGTATTATTGATTGCGAAGCATTCGCTATCGACACGATGACGGCCCATCCTCTCGACGCCTCACCAAACCCGCCGCAGAGTATCATATCCCGGCGGACGGCGGTTACGCAATGGCATTAAATGGGGTTTGAAGGATAAGGCTACAGTGATGGGTGTAATAAATGAGTCGTGAGGCGATGTAAGGCTCGAATGATGGGTGTAATTAATGAGTCATGGATCAGTATAGCGTCACCTTCTCCCCTGTCCGAGCCAGTCCCGTCTATATAAGGGCGCCTCGATGCATGGAGAAGGGGGGCGGTCAAAAGTTTGGAAGAAGAAGCATAAGGCTAGAAGAACCATTGTAACCACCTCCATATTTCCTCAACAAAGATCTAGTAGGACGTAGGGCTGTTTCCCGCGCTGGGGGCCCGAACCTGGGTACATCACCGTGTCCATTGATCTGCTGATCCCCGGGATCCATCGTAGAGAGCCATTAGGGTTTCTGACCACGAAAACGCCCTCTACCGAACCATACCTTCCATCCTAGGAGTAGTCAACCCTGTTTGTTGACGGGTTCTGTCAGGCGAAATACGCCGACAATGGCCTTTTGTGAAAATTATTTAAATAATGAGAAAATTTAAATAAAGTTTTATCAAAAATAATTTATTTGAATTCCAAATGTCTCAAAATATTTACTAGAATTTTTTTGCAAATTTTTCATATTTTTATTTTTTTATTTGAATAATTTTATTTACTAGAATTATATTAAATCAAAAAGTTCTAAAAATGTTTGAATAGTGCTGGGCCAAAACCCTTATGAGCCCAGCCTATTCTCCATGCCAGCCAGCCCAGTCTAGCCCACTTGGCCCAACATCTCACAAAACCCTAGGGCCCGCCGTCAGATCTTGATCGCATGGTTCATGTTGCACCAAATAGCAGCTACGCCTAATCCATTGGATTTGGATCGGACGAGCATGAGTAGTTGTGTCGTTTGGGAATCCTAGGTGTTGTGTCTGTTGGATTTGGATGCGTGTGCAGCTTGGATCGTGCCATACCTAGGGTCTCGCCAGCCGTTGGATCATGACGCGTGTACAACCGGGAGTCTTCGTCTCCATATGACTGCCGCTGTCTCGAATCTGGACTCCGCCACCATGTCAGTTCAGTTCTTGGGTTCATACATGGAAGCCGAGGCTACTTAAGGTCCGTCGGGTCGCCTTCCGAGGTTCATCAGACTATTGTGCATCGCTTGCCCCATGTATCGTTGCCCGAGGAGTCATCGTTCGAGTTTGCGAGGTCACCGAGTTCGAGGAGGTAGCTGTCGTGGTTTCTACAAGATTTTGTCACCGTGGGGATGTTTCTGTCAATGTAGAGGACACCATTGGGTTCACCGTGTCAAGATCTATCGGATTCACCAGTTAACATCATCATAAATTCATCGAAACACCATAACATGTGTCATCATCCACCTTTCCTGTGAGTAGCGCCACTGACCTCCATCATTGTTCTTCGTCGAGTCCTGAATGTTAGATCTATAGTGGGTGGTCACGATGCTGCCACATATTGTGCGCTCTGTTTGCCACGTTTCTCGCCTCTTCGCATTCCTGTGCATCACATCAGCCGTCAGATGCACATCGTGCGCCTGGATCGTCTTTGCAGTCGTCGCCGCCGATGACATCGTGGTGTCGCTATGCAGTGACCGTCCGATCTGGTGTGAGGTGCCAGATTTGCATCGCATGTCACAAAATCGGGTCATGCCGCATGTCGACGCCTGACCATGCCGCGTGCGCATGATGGCGTCAGCCTGACGTCATCGCTAACACCAGCCAATGCATCGCACAATGCTAAGGGTTCACGATGGACCAAAGCCAGGCAATGAACCAAGTTTATGCGCTGACCATGTGTCGCATTCTGATTGGTCCAGATAGGGTGTTGACATAATAAATCAGTTTTTTCATATAAAAATAATTCAATTAATTTGGTATTTTCTATTTTCTGTAATTTCTTATTTATCAAATATTTCGAGAGCCCGTTCTCCCTCATACGAGCTCCAATTGAGGCGATTCAAATTTCTAAAAAAAAATTGAGATATATTTAATGATAAATTTTATTTAATTTTTAGAGTATGTTTGCTCTTTGTTTTAGTATTTATTTGGTGTTTTCTCTCGTTACACGTAGACGTTGAAGTGCTCGAAGCGTCCGAGAAGGAATCGTTGAATCAAGACTATGGTCTAGAACAGGAACAAGAACTTTTCCAAGATAAATTGTGCTTGATCATGTTGAACCCAGTTTTATAAAATTGCTATATTGATTTAAATTATTGCATGTTATTTTATGTGAATAATTGCTTTCAAATAGTTTGAAATCTAGTTAATCTACCCAATTGAATTATACCCTACCTTGTCATTTGTATGCTATGATTAATTGTCACCCTAGGTTGGTTCATTACTAGTTGATTAATATTAGAAATCAACATGGGTTGGTTAGACCGTATTTATTATGCTTAGCCATGCAATGCGTAACTCACAACTTTAGAATATCAATTTAATCTTGATTAATGGAATATAAAACATGTTTATATAATTGATGTGTCAGGTGTTGTCACACAATGGTGCTGAGTTATAATGACGGGGTTGTCACGCAACGATGTTGACTTATTGATGGCACATGGTGCTTGGTAAACAACTAGAGTGATAATCATTTAGATTGGGCAAGTGGTAAGGGGCAGTGTGCCAAGGTGGACTAGAAGGGCAGAGGATTTGTGGAAGTATTGTCTCGGTCATCTTAAGAACTTAGCCTTGCAAGCATTTGAACTGAGTCAAACATGCAACCACATGTTTGGAATAGGACAGATGTAGTGATTAATTTTGTTGCCTTAGCTTTGGTGCTACTAGTGGTAGTGTGAGTCCCACTATATGGGTAAACTCACATGGCGCAAGAGGGGGCTCTAAGTGTGGTAACTAGTCTCATAAGTGTTGAAACCTTAGCGGGTGGTACTGGGTTAAGACAGAGCTTTGCAAAGGCCTTGTCATAATATCTCTATGGTATACCAAAAGAAGTGTGCTAATATCGATTGCACAAAGAGACGATCATGTCGTGTGGGTAAAATGCATAACCTCTGCAAAGTGTAAAATCTATTCGGATAGCCGTGCTCGCGGTATTGAGCAATACTTAGGAATTACAATCAAGGGTTATATTTTATAAACTAAAAACTTGGATGGGAAGGCAGGATGCCAATGGAAAGTTGAAACATGATTTAGGGCTAGAGGCCATATTTACTTAAGAAATGCTGAAAGTTAATATTACTAACATTTGTTTTACTGCTTTTCAATTTACATATTTTATCCATTTATAAATGCTGCTTTACTGCAACATAACCATGTTAATCATTTTATTAGAATAAGCCTTGCATATAGTTATACTAGCTATGTGTCCGTGCGTTGTAATGGAAACTCAATTTGCGATAAAAAGTTTATTTGCAAAGAGCACTAACAGTGGCAAAGGTGGGTAATTAAAGAGTAGTAGCAAAGGTGGGTAATTTTGATGAAGTGACGCATGAAGAAACTCTTGCTTTATATAGTAGAGATTAGAATTGCATTCTGCGCATAACTTGTTGAGTGTTTTAAGTACTCACCCTTACCAATAACAAACCACCAGTTGAGAAGTCTACACCAGCTTTAGAGAAAAAGTACCAGGAGGAGACGAATGTTTAGGGTGCGAGTCTTATTAGTTGCCTATGGTATACTAAGAGGTCATCTATATTTTCCATTCCATTGTAGTTTAGTTTGTTATTCACAATTTAGCCTTGCAAGGCATAATCATGTAAGTTGACCATAAGATCAGTCAACAGGTTTATATTTAATACATGGAGTCTTTTATTATGTTTATACCGTGTACAATTGTGATATTTAGCGTGATCTTGGACTAGTGCGATATACATAGAGGGTCTGAATTTGCATATTCAGATCCTGACAATAACAGTAGTTAATATTGTATTAGTATACCAACTAGTGAGGTTTCTCTTAAGGTGTCAAAGGTATAAGGGTTTCAATATCAAAAGTGGTAATTACAATTAGGAGGTAACTATACAGTTAAATCTGGAATTTAAATTACCCTAACAAAAATAAGTATGTAATAATTTAAAACAAAATATAATTTAAATTCTAGGATCAACATGATCAAGGGTGTGACTTACCTTGCTCGAAGGTGTGGTGCTCTGAGTCATCGATCTGGTACTCTTCTGGCACTCCGAAATCTAAATGTTGAAAATAGCTGAATTCAAATAAATTCAAAAAAATACAAATCTAGCATAAATAGGTAGATTATGATTTTAGATGAATTTAGAAAGAAAAATAGAGGCAATCGAGTTTGAATGGAGGGGAACAAACTCCCGAAAGATTTAAACCAATGAAAATGAGAGAGAAAGTTTTTTTCTTCAAAATTTTAGAATTTTCTTTCTATCGCATTTTTGGATTACTAAGTTAGCAAGATGTTAGTAGGCATTTTGATTTTTCAACTGATTTATTTTTGAATGAAAAAATGCCTTGGGTCTTTGACGTGTAGGTCAATCTCATGGACTGAATCCACATGGCTGCCTCGGTTGAAGCATCTAAGCCCCTACAAATTCGTCTTTAGTTTTGGTAATTAATAACAATCATGTTTAAAGCACTAATTTTTTTTTGAGATCGTGAAGATAGGTTGGTTCGAGATATTGCACATAAAGAGGTGAAATCATGAAACACTAAGAAAAAATGAAATGTCAAGCTCAATGCCAAGGTATAAAAGTTTAAGGATCATTTGTAGCTTTTGCCAATCTTAGTGTTTAGAGATAAGATCGGGTTGCTAGAATAGGTGCTGTACTATTAAAAAGGACCTTTGGTTAGTAGCTTAAAAATGATCGAATATCATGGCTCAGAATCTTGCTCATACTTGTCCATGTGCATTATTTAAAAAATCTTATGAAAAGCTGTGAAAAATCTATCAAACCGGCACTACTGGCCATGTAGAAGTGGAACTACCGGACCTCCGATAGTACTGGCCCCTAAAGTAGGTAGTTATTTTACAGAATGATGCATTTTTTGTGAAGTTAGTCAGGCTGTCGCTACCGCCATCTAGGAGCAAAACTATCGGATTTTTGGTAGTTCGGCCCCTAAGGCCGGTAGTTATATTACAAAATGGTATATTTTTTGGTCTTTTTTGCCTCGACTGGCACTACTGTCCATGTAGGAGCAGTACTACCAAACTTGTGGTAGTACCGGCCCCTGGCCCATAAGGATGGCAGTTATTTTCTAAAGAAGTTCCAAAATGCATTCTCTTGGGTTAAAAGGCCAATATTACTGGTTCTACATAGGCGGTAGCATCGGGGTATTGTAACAATGGCTACTTAGTTTGCATTTAATGCATTGTCCCGACCATTGTGCTAGGGCCGGTACTACCGACCCTACATGGGCAGAAGTACCGAGGTTGCTAAATTTTTTAGAATTTGAACCCTAATGGCTAGATTAGTGGTTGGAGGCTATAAATATTCTCTCACCTACAGCAAAGATACTCTCTTGGTCATTCATTGTATATTTGTGAGCCATAGCAACTCTCTCATCATCAATTGTGCATTCGTTTCATATTTGTGAGTTGGTCAGAGCAAATTCAAGTGTGTGCATTCATTCTTGAGCCATTAGACACTTAATCAATCTCAAGCAAGTGCCAAGATCTATTTTCTTAGAGGTTGTCGCCTCCTAGATAGCTTGGAGGTTTGAAAATGGTGATCTTTTCAAAGAAGATTGTGAGGAGACCCAATATTAGTGTCAAGGTCGGAGCTCACTTACCCGAAGTGGGAAGAGCTACCACTAGTGATCGAGGGATGCTCAATTGCGTAAAGTGTCGTCTTGATTCATTCAAGCTTTCTCAACGTGGATTACGGGAGACCAGCAAGTCTCCGAGACCACGAGCAAAATCATCATGTTCATCTTTTTGTGGTTTGCTCTTTTGTGATTATAATTGTGCAATTTACTTTCCTAGCGATCTTAGTGATCGATTATCTCTCTAGGATTGTCACTCTTGCCTAAACTTAGATTGTTGGTGCACATAACAAAACTTAGGTCATTTAGGCTTTAATTGTTATAGAATTGATAATAGTGTCATATTTGCTTAACTATTGAATTAGAGCCAAAATGTTTTAAAAACCTTATATTCATTCCCTCTAGTCGGTTATCCTTGATCCTACATCGGTCCACCATGGATTGAGTGCATAGTGGTGTGCTATAGTGCATAGCACAACACAATGCACACCGCACGTAGAAAGGACTATGTTTCAGCACTACCGATGTTACTACGATGATGCTTTGATCCAAGTGAGGGAAGCATGGTGTAGAACACAAAGAGGTGAAGGTGATGGCGGAGTCGGTGGCAGTAGAAGGGCACGTGTGGCGGCGTAATGCGGCAAAGAATGGCATTCAGCTGGTGGCGAGGAATAATGAAATTTGGTGCAATGTGAGGGGGTAAACCAAAACTGAGGAAGGGAAAGAGAAAGGACAACGAGGTGCACCTTGTGAAGCGGACAGCACGACAAATGAAGCCCTGAGGCTTTGGGAATGTCGTGGAGCCACAACCAGCATCGGGAAGACAACCTTTAGTTTCTTGCGCTCTCTAGGTGAGTGAAGGCACGAGAGCGAAGGACAAAGTGGAGCAATGGGTTGAGTGATGATTTGCGGTCTCGGTTCTTGCTTAATATAGCCTCGGGGAAGGTCGAAAAAAAGGAAACCGACTTAGAGATGGTGGCGTCCGAATGGAAAGAATGACGATTTGGCACAAGATTT